>JAJJWW010008028.1:0-108458 GCA_023531295.1 Papaver armeniacum | reverse complement strand
TAACATCCTCACCTTAGTTGAATGGCATTTGGGGTTGATCTAAGTCTGTGACCAGGGAATGATCAGCAAATCTGTGATCATAACACAAGCATCACAACCTCCCTTGTCTTGATGGATTTAAGCGCATCAGTGGCTCGATCAAACCATTCAAAATATGAACATTGGATTAGAACAAGAAAATAATTTCTTCCCACTGAATTGACACCATCTTTAACCTTTAGAAGCTTTAAATTTCATTACAAGGAACTAGTTTACACCGTGAGTAAATCCAAGAACAATCTATGGATTCATGATATTTTATTACACATTTCACATTCCTGCATTTTGATTAACTATAAATTAAAATCATTACTATACTACAAATTCTAATGATGCTTCTTTTTTATGGAAATTGAACTTACCATTTTAATGCTTGAGCTAGCAGCCATTAAAGTTGATGAAGAAACACCACCAATACACTGTAAATACGTTTTGGATCACCACCATATATAAAAGTATACGTTGAAAAAATGGTAGTTATTGTCAGCGATCAGGGATGTTTAATCACCCGTCCGTTTTGGATCCTCGGACACGTGTCACCATCTAATCATTTTGGACAAGATGGGAATTTCCAATATTGAGGGCTAAGATGGTAAAATTCCATGACTCGTGCGTGTCACATATATCGCATATTCGTTGAATCTAGACACGAAGGACATAAATATAAATTCCTACACATGCGGGTACACATGTGTGCGTTTTTGACTAATTAACTATGTCTAGCGGCAAAAGTAAAAGTAAGGTTTTGGGGCATTTTGACTTATTTTTTAACATTCGGGGAATTTTGACAAAGTGATGGTCGAAATTGGGGCATTTTGCCTCTTAACCCTTAAGATAATGGACAACAAAAAATTAACTTGTTTTTTAAGATAATAATGCGGTGTGCCTTAGTAGAACTGTAACGAAAAGAACTTGTCTTTCTCCACAAACATTGCAGGTCCATTGCATTTGGGTTTAACAGAAATGATGTTGAACAACAATGCGCTTCAAACACTGATAGTTAGCATCCGACAAGTTCAGAGAAGCTAATGTTGTTGATTAGTCACTAACATAACTCTTTGGCAGATCTCAGTATTTTTTGGTTTTTCAAGATTAAATGCCTACTTCCTAAAGCTCTGAAGATTATAGAGTTGAATTAGCAATCTCCTTTGCATGGTTGGACTAAAATAAATGTTTATGGTTGTTATCTTGGAAATCCAGGGTCTTCTTTGGTTGTGGCTTAGTTTTCCAGTAACTCTAACTGTTTGATGTAGTTGTTAGTTTGGCACAATCGATAGGTGTGTATCTTTGCTTTTGGAATTGCTTGCTCCAAGGGTATTACTAGAATTTGGTTTGAGTGTGACTTGATGCATGTTGTTAAAGCTTTATCATATTATTCTTTGGTGCCTTGAAACTAGTACTTCATTAGGCTAATGCATGGAGTTCTTGTCAACTATTCAATTTAGGTACTCACACATTTTATAGGAAGGTAATGCAATGATTGATATATTGGCAAAGAGGCTCCCCTCATGAGGTTACTAATGGTGGAATGATAAGCCTTTCTTTATTTGTTCGGTTGTGGGTAATGACAGAACAAATATGTATACATCTTTCGTTCTAGATACAGGTTCTCTCGTGGAATACTTATCTCCTTTTATTAGTTCTTAGAATTGATCAAATAAAACGCTAATCATATATCCCCAAAATGCATACATTAGACCAAAATGAACAATATATCCCCATCCCCGAGACCTCTTCCTAGTTTTTTTTTTTTTTTTTTTTCTTTTTTAAAGGTAAAAGTTATATTAGCACGATTGTGGTCCTAGATTCCTCTAAAGTAAAAATATTTAGTTGACTAGTCATTGAAATCAAACAAAAGCGAGTTTGATTATAAAACATCCCATACTAACAAGTTAATATTTTTTAACTTGACTAGTATATTTAATCAAGCAATATAATACAAAAGAGTTTTACAATATCATTTTTTCCAAAAAATATTAGAAAGGATACTTTCTTTTGTACTTGTTGTTTGTAAAATGCTTGAGATGTGTTGTAGTCTTCTTATTCTTGCTTCTTTTGCCTCTTGGAGTCATTTCTTTGTATTGATATCTTGTTAATAAATTTTATCCAGGCTTGTGGTAGTTTGTTGAGAATGGAGGTAATATCTTCTAAAGTATTCCCTGACACCCAGGCAATTGCTGGATCTTTTTTGTTAATGCAATCTGACAAAACTTTTCAATCTGTAACAATATAGACGCTAAAACAGGTTATGAACGGACATTTTAGAAAAATTGAAACCTCAACACTGAGTCTAGGATAGGATGTAAATGGAAGGATGGTCCCTTAATCGTACGAGAGGTTTAGAGGACATTTATCACAGAATACGTATAAGTTGGATGTCGAAATCTATTGAAAATCCTATGACTCAACGATGGATACATTAGGAACCCCTAGTCCCAACTAACCCAACTCACAGAGTGGACATACTTGCAACTTGCAAGAGGAGTCGATCATCGACATAATATCCCCGGTGTTCCAAAACTATCAGCATATGACAATCAGCATTATGAAGATGTCCGCCCGTCCTTGTAATGTAAACATTTCAAATGTTGACATTATTTAAAGGCTTAATATGATCCATTTAATGTCGACAAATGAAAGCGAAAATAAGAAGAGGGTTTGGTTACACAAATTCATGGACAATATCGTGGGTGTCTAGTGTGATAGTTTCAAAGGCTTTGCCAAAAGATGGCCTACTAGGTGCGACAACGATAGCTAAGTGATACTTCTTGCATAGTTGGTAGAGTGCTTGGATCACTACATAAGCATGAAATTCCGACCTTGGCAACGTACACTATTCTTCTGAACACCATTATCCGGAGCTCCAACAGCGTTGGTCTAAAGATGTCTCTCAACATTCTATATGTCTTCATAGCTTTTGAAGTCGTGGAAACGAGAATAAATAATTGATGTAGTTTGATGTCTTCAGATGGATGCCTCCCCATTAGAACTTCAAATATTATTACCCCAGCTATAAACATCACACTTTTTTACCTTCATTGTATAAGCAAGCTCTGCAACAACATTATACATATAAAAAAATAAAAATAAAGTAAGGATGTTAACGTACCAACTCAGGAAAATGGCAGAAACAAAAATAGTATTTAAGTTTAAATTGAATTGTACCTGGAGCAACATATCCAAAGGTTCACGCAAGTGATGTCCAATTGGATGAATCTGGCTTCAAAATCCTTGAGTGCAAAATGGACACATGAGCCTCATATTCCGGATCAACAAAACATTGTTACTTGCTAAGTCCCATGAACTAATGCGGTGCAGCAATCATGGTGCATGTAAGCAAGTGCATTAGGCTTGTTCATGTGATGAACCTTGATTCTATTTATCGATCAAACTCCGCTGCTTGTTCTCCCTTCGGATAAAACACTTTTCAAGCTTCCCCTCTCTATAAACTCAGCACCAAAAAATGAGATCCGTCGTTGGAATAGAACGAGAAACCAAAAAGCTTCACGATGTTCTGTGACGAGTTTATTCATACATTCACTTAAACTTTCAAAAGACTTCATGTCAACTAACTCGGAATTTTCATCGGCATGTGAAGTTTCTTCACGGCAACAACCTGGCCATTTGACAAGCTCTGCTTCACTTCTCAAATCTCATCCTCCTGTTCCCGATGCAATATTTCGAATCAAAATTTCTGTTGCCACAATATGTCTTCGAACAATAATGTGCCATCGTAATCCCATACCGAACAAGTTTCTTCCCACATTGGTAGACCCAATTTTGGCTAATCACTGTTAGAGTTAACGTAATGTTCTTGTGCACAAGTGTTGAGTACAAGCTTTACTTAATATGCATCTTAGAATTCAGTTACTTTAGTCTTATGAACAAGTCTGTGTACAAGACATATCTATCATGCATTTATGAATGCATCTGTTCTAGTGTAGAAAATGAATGGACAAAGAGGTCCACATGTATCTCTCTACTTGATTCATATATTGACCAAGTGAGGAAAGAAAAAAAAAAAAGAAGAAACTTTATGTTAATGAAATCAAAGAGATAGAGGAAATACTTTCCCCATCTCCATTTCAAACAAAATCAATCCAAAATATCAAACCTAATCAATCAATTTACTAACAATTGCTAAGTTGCAAAGGTTGAGTGAAGTCCATGAAAAAGTAACTATTGTGTGGTTAAACCAGAAGAATTTGAGGAAGCATCAAAGAACCGATTTGGATGAAAGCTATGGAAGAAGAAGTTTTGTCATTGACAAGAACGATACATGGGAGAAGGTAGAGGCCAAGTGACAAAGAAGTTATTGGAGTGAAGTGGATCTACAAGGTGAAGTACAATGCAGATGGAGCGGTTCAAAGATACAAAGCAAGGTTGGTGGCAAAGGGCTACTCACAATAACCCGGTATCGACTACAAAGAAACATTTCACCGGTTGCTCATCTTGACACCATTAGAGCCGTGATTGCTATGGCTTTCCAAGAGCGTTGGTTACTTTAACAACTTGATGTCAAATCGGCATTTTGAATGGAGAACTCCATGAAGAGGTCAATGTAGAACAACCACAAAGGTTTTTTGGTGGAAGAAGAAGAAGACAAAGTATACAATTTGAAGAAAGCTTTGTATGGTCTCAAGCAAGCACCAAAAGCTTGGTATAGTGAGATAGATGGATACTTCCAAGAGGCAAAACTTTAACAAAAGCAAGAGTGAGCCTACATTATATGTGAAAAAAAAGGGACGTATTTTCTCATCGTTGCCTTGTATGTTGATGATCTCATCTTTACGGGTAATGATGCTCATATGATTGAGCAATTCAAGGGAGAAATGATGATGAAATATGAGATGAGTGACATGGGTTTGCTCAAGTACTTCCTTGGTATAGAAGTTCATCAAAGTGATGATGGAGTGTTCATTCTCAAAGCAAGTATCTTGAAAAGGTGTTTAAGAAATTTGGTATGCTTGGTTGTAACCCCATCTACCCCACTTATAGTGAATGAGAAACTCAAAAGGATGATGGAGGAAGAAGGTTGATGAGACTTACTATAGAGGTCTTATTGGAAACTTGTTGTACCTTACACATACAAGACCCGACATCATGTTTGCTTCAAGTATACTTTTTGGTTCATGGAGTTCACCTAGTCATCATCTACATCTTGGCGTGGCAAAGAAGTTGTTAAAGGTATATTCAAGGAACAATGAATTTTGGAATCATGTATTCAAGAAATTTGGATGTCAAATTAGTTGGCTATTGTGATAGCGACTTGGGAGGGTATTGATGACATGAAGAGTACATTGGTTATGCTCTTTCTCTAGGTTCGGGTATATTTACATGGGCATCGAAGAAGCAAGAAACCATATCTCAATCCACGGCGGAAGCGGAGTACATTTCGGCATCAATAGCTACATGTCATGTTGTATGGCTAAGAATAATCATGGAAGACATTCAAGAGAATCAAGAAGAAAGCATCGTAATTTTTGTGACAACAAATCGGCAGTTCTATGTCCAAAAATTCGGTTGATCATTGTAGAGCAAGACACATTAAACTCAAGTACCATTTCATTCGAGAAGCGGTTGAAGATGGTGAGATAAAACTCAAGTATTGCAAGACGGAAGATCAATTGGCGGACATATTCACCCAAGGCACTTCCCAAGGTAAATTTCAAAATTTCCAAGGAGAGCTACTAGGAGTTGGAGAACATCATTAAGGAGGAGATTGTTAAGAGTTAATGTAATGTTCGTGTGCACAAGTGTTGAGTACAAGCTTTATTAACATGCATCTTAGAATTCAGGTTACTTTAGTCTTATGAACAAGTCTTGTGTACAAGACATATCTATCATGCATTTATGAATGCATCTGTTTTAGTGTAGAAAATGAATGGACAAAGGAGGTCCACGTGTATCTCTCTACTTGGGTCATATATTGACCAAGTGAAAAAGAAAAAAAAGAAGAAACTTTATGTTAATGAAATCAAAGAGATGGAGAGGAAATACTTTCCCCATCTCCATTTCAAACAAAATCAATCCAAACTATCAAACCTAATCAATCAATTTACTAACAATTGCTTAGTTGCGAAGGTTGAGTGAAGATGTAGTTTATTGAATATTGGATCTGCGAAGTTATATTCCATCCAAGATCCGCGAAGATGTCAAGCGGCGAAGTATCAATTACTTGGGCCAGAAGATATTTTACGAAGTATGAGAGGAGAAACGAAGTCTAAATTGTTGAAAAAGAAATGGGACGGTATGTCCGACAAGGTACCGAAGAACGAAAGGAGTGGAATAACTTTATTGAAAATAGCCTCGGCGAAGTATAAAGCAGAATCATGGTTGCCACGGTGCGCAAAGTGCGGCTTGGTTTGGCATGGTTGCCATGGTGCGCAGAGTGCGGCTTGGTTTGGCATGGTTGCCATGGTGCGCGAGTGCGGCTTGGTTTGGCATGGTTGCTACGGTGCCAGAAGTGCGGCTTGGTTTGGCATGGTTGCCATGGTGCGCGAGTGCGGCTTGGTTTGGCATGGTTGCCATGGTGCGCGATGATGCGGCTTGGTTTTTGGAATTAGGGTTACGTGTCGAAAACCTAATCTGGTATTTTGAAAAAATACCCCTATTAATTATTTACACCTGGGTTAAAGGCTCTTAGTTAATGTGTTGCGGGTAACACTAGGTCATGGGGTTTTTCGATTTTACCCCTTGTTAAAAAACCACCATCAACACTTGGGAAACTGAGCGTGCTAGCTGGTGGGACCGGCGCAAGGTGTGCGTGCTTGCAGGCGTGGCTTGGGCGGTCATTGGGAAGTCGGTGCAATTGGTGGGGCCGGTGCAACTTGGGCGACATTGGGAAGTTGGGCGCCCTTGTGGGCCCGCTTCTTACACGCACGATTTTGGTAAAGGGAAATCCTTCCCTATTTCAGAACCTTCACGCCTATATATATAAAGTCCCTTTCTCCCATCTTGCACTTTCATCTTTTCATCCTTTCCTACCAGCGGCAGAGTCATAAAGAAAAACCATCTTCCAGGTATGTCTTCCAATACTTCCTTTTTTATGTAGGTGTAAACCCTAAGAGTAGGCGTTTTTCTTTATATATTGCGCATATAATTTCCTGGCGTGTCTCTTGTAGAAAATATTGTATGTATGCAACCAAGGGAAATACTGCATATATTATTCGAACCCGTAGGAAAGTGCTCCATATATTATTTTGAACCCGAAGAAGGTTACTGCAGACGCACTTGAGCCCAAATAAAATACCGCGTATATAATTTTGAACCCTGAAGAAAATACTGCGTGTGAAGTCTTGAACCCGTAGAGAATACTGTACATGAATCCCGAAGAAGAATACTGTATATATGCTCCATACGACTTCGAACCCGCAGGAAATATTGTATATATGATTTTTCAGTCCTGAAAGAAATACTGCGCGTGCAGTTTTGAACCCGTAGATGCTCCATATATAATTTTGAACTTGAAGAAGGATACTGTAGACACTTGAACCCGTATAAAATACCGCGTATATAGTCTTGAACCCGAAGAAAATACCGCGTATATAGTCTTGAACCCGGAGAAAATACTGCGTGTGTAGTTTTGAACCCGAAGAGAATACGCCCTCCTCTTTTTTTTTTTTTCGGGTTTTCCTTTTGTTGGGCGCGGTTATGTGTCAGGGAGATAATTTTGTTTTTTCTCCGTGTGCAGATATCTTGTTATTAAGTTGTTATGAAGAAATCCGACAAGATGTTACCTGAACAGAATTTCGCCTCATCGAAGGATGTCCATATTTCCAAACCGAACACAAATGATGAATTATTCGCCAAAAAACTTGCCTTTGCTCGGAAAAATCACCCAGGTTTCGTGCCAATTTTGTTAACCGGTGGTGAAGATGAAAAGAAGACACGTTCGGTTCTCCCAGAGAACACCATACGGTTCTGTCTTCATAAAGGGGTATATTCCTCTTCCAACGTTGACTTCAGGATGTGTCAAATCCCATTGCGTTCTTTTGATTGATGGGTTGAGTTCATGATGAGTAAGGAGCACATAAACACTAACCTGACTCAAGTGCAGATTGTTGATGCTTTCAGAGCTTTAGTAAATCTCCAGATTAGGAAGGATATCCCGGGCTTGGTTGCTTTCATCTCCAGATGGTGTTCGGACACCCATACGATCATATGTAGATGGGGTGAGATAACTTTCTCCTTGGAGAGTGTGGCTCTCTTGCTGAATCTTCCCAGAATCGGAATCTTAATATCCAATTATCAGAAAGTGAGGTGAAGATGCGGTATGACCTTGCCGCTAAGTTGGGGAATTTCTCTCGGAAAGACTCCACTGCGAAGTCGAAGGATTCTGTCCGGAAAGAGGATGAAAGGTTCCTTTACAGCTGGTGGATATCTCAATGGTTTCCGGACGAGCTGGAACCTAAGCGAAAAGCGATGATCTTCACGTTGCAGCATTTTGGCTCTCTGGTTTGTCTAGAGACATTTTTGATGACGGTTACGGTAAGAAGGAGATAAGACCAGAGTTGCTAGCGATTGCTGTGAAGTTGGCAAAGGGCGAAGTTCTTCCCATTGGCAAGCTATTTCTTGGTTCCCTGTATGTGCACCTGGATCACCTAGTTGCGAACATGCGAGTTTCGAATGGTTTTATGAAAGTGGATTCATATGTGCACGTTGCTTTCCTGCAAGCTTGGTTATGGGAACACTTTGAGAAGTATGCCCCGAAACCGTTGTCTTCGATTCCAGCGAGTTGGGGGGGTTCCCGAATTCTTCATTGGGTGAACAGGCGTCCAAAGGTTGGCATGAGCTTGGTTAGTCTTCTTGACAAGTCGTATGAAATCAGTTTTCGCCCATGGGGCCGGTCCATAGGTCGGTGACTCAAATTGACACCTTTGCTTATGCTCCGATCAAGTCTTTGTCTTCTGATGGCGATTTGAGCGTGGGTGAAAACTTGTTTATTCAAAGCTGCATGTCCGGTTATATGCCGTCTTTCTTCATGGGGTCTTTCCGGATAGCTGCTCACAATATTGACCGTGCTGCTCGTCACATGGGTTTCGATCAAGGGGTGCCTATTGCTTACCAGCCGGTGATCCCTAAGGATTCATTGCGTGCCGCCCTTAATGCCAGTGCCCTTGAGCCGGGTATCCGCCTTCCCTTCTTTCGAACGGGAAGAGTAACTTCGACGACCTTCAGCTATAATGAGTTATGGTGCAACGAGTTTATTATGATCCAAGATTTTGTGAATAACGTGGTGGAGAGCGTTCGTTGTAAACCTTCCCCAGCAGTTTTGAAGAAGTATCCAATGTTGAGAGATCTCAAGCGAAAGTTGCCTAGCAACTCGGAAAGTCCCAGGCCAAGGAACGGAGAACGAAGAATCGTGCTGGCGGGTTCCGGAGGGTTTTAAAAGATTCTCCCGCAGCTCTCGTGTCTTTCAGTTCTTCCAATAACCAGGTATGTGTCGCCTCTTCATTGGTTTGTCTCAAAACACGTGAATTTCTGCTGAAAACATGTGTCTTGTTTCCTTCAGGGATTCGGTAGTGTTAATGCTTTCGCTGCCCTTGCACGTTGCCAGGAGACGGCAATTTCTTCAAAGAATTCCAGCAGACAGAGCCTTCTCATAGCGATGATGAGTCGGAGAAAAGAAGAAAGTTCAACAAGTGAGAGTGATTCCTCTCAAAGACCTGGTTCTTTTTCGGAAGTGGTTCGGTGAGTTTCGCGCTTCTTTTCTTTCTTCTTCTGTTTCATCTTTTGAAAAATATCTAACTCAAGTTCGCAGGAGGAATTCGGTTCGGAGGATGATTCTGGGGTAGATCCACACGAAAACTTGCCTTTGGTGACCACCGCTGGTGACTTGGAGATGGGCGTTAGCCAATTGCCGGGCACAAATGTGGCTCAAACGGCGGATGATTCTCTGATGGTTGCTGCCGTAGACATGGAAGAAGACCCTTTGCGAGTCGTGAGGCCAGGTGCAGGCGCCATTTTTGATCCTCCGTACTTGGTTCCTTATCCAGGTCATGTGCTGGTTGGCGGCTTCAGCGTGCCGGCTAAGCACGAGGCGTTGTACACCAGAATCTAGTAGAAGTACGGACATATGGCCACAACGAGGAAAGTCACTAGTCGATTTGCGCTGGTTAAGCGTGTGGAAGAGGCTTTATCTTCCATCGAGGATATGCGTGAGGTGACTGGTCACACCATTTCTGAAGACGTTATTGCCGACTAGGAGCACCATCGCGACGTGTGCGTAGAAAAGGAGTTCAACACTTCGTGGTTCGTCAAAGGCCTTGCTGAGATCCAAAAGTTGAAAGATGCAGCAATCGAAAGCCTTTTCGCCGAGGAGATTGCATGACAGGAGGTGGAACTCGAAGAGCTTTCCAAGATGTTGACTATGAAGAGAGCGGCTCTTGAAGATGCAAAGTTGACTTTCTCCAAGAAGAGCAGACTTGTTGGATGATTTTCCTTGAACGTTTCTCTGTTAAACTTTCATTTAGGTTCTTTTTTTGAAAGACATATTGGATGTCCGGTTCAAAGCTTGACCTTTGATAGACAAATTTGTAGCTTTTTTAGGGTATTGGATTATTTTCTGGGATGAATGGTTTTGATAATATGACTCTGATTATGTTTTGGGAACGGAATATTGCTTTTATGAAAGTGTGTGCTAGCAATAGGCACAAGACTCAATAGTATGACGGTTTTACTAAGAACCTAAAAATAGATCGTATATCTTGCCCAATTTGAATTTACTCACTTCATAGGTTTTGCGAACACGCCCCTCTCCATGTAAAAGGCGGTTTTTCTGGCGGTTTTGCTGGTAGCATCGCCAGCAAGTCCCCAATCGTTGGTAGCATCTTCGGCGAGTCCCCAGGATTGAGTAATAGCATATTCAGCAAGTCCCCAGTTTTCTTGTGTAGTTTTTACAACTAGTAACCGGGTCATCTGGTAGTTGAGTCGGATTGATTCGCCTTCCCCAACCATCTTGACATCTGGGTCGAAGAACGAGATCGACAGTCTGACATTGTAGCCGATAGATCAATCCTCCCGCTGTGGTCGCCAATTGTTTATAGGTGAAAATCGTTTCCGCCGATTTTGGTAAATTCGGTAGGCGAGTGAGAAACTGGTTTAAACCCTAAACAAATGTGTTGCACGTGAGCAATTTATAGATTCGAGAGATCAATCTGTACAAGTCCGGCCTAAACCAAGAAATGGCCGTTCCAGACTTGCTTTGGTCACAAAGTGGAGGAGAAGGGTTGATTTAGGGAGGGAAGCAAAGAAAGGTGTTGAGACCAGAATAATTCTGGGAGAGTAGTGTCTCGACTTGTATCAGAAAGTGGAAGCTTCGTAAGCTTGCAAGAGATGGAAGCTTTTTGGAGAGCTTGCAAAGTTGCCTTTTCTGAGAGTGTAGTATTTTTCTCCTGACCGAGACTTGTTGTCTGGTGGAAATAGGTAAGACCTATTTATAAAAGTCGAGATTGAAACGTACCCTGGCCTCATGAAGGAAGAGAGTAAAGGGTGAAATAATGGGAGGAGGTGGTAACCGCATGGTGTTAATGGGTGAAAATGTGTTCACCATTATTTCCTCATTTATTTGACCGCTTTATTCCTTTTCACGCTTTCTTAATGTGAGCGTAGTGTACGCCTATTCGCAGTGACCGCCAAACCAAAACCCCGGAAAGCATCCCCCGTTTGTGTTGATATCTCGAGTGTTGGTCGCACCTTGAGTGCAAGTGGCGCCGTGGCGCGTGTGGTGGCGCATTGGCATGTGCGGAATGCCTTGGTGGTATGTTGTACGTTGAGTGTAAGTGGCAATGCCAGAGCTGCTAGTGGCATGTGCCAATGGCATGTGCGGAATGCCTTGGTGGTAGGTTGCATGGTTTGCAAACTAGGCTACCAGCGTGGGCTTTGGCATGTGCCAATGGCGCGTACGGTTGAATTGGCCTAGGTTGCACGGCTTGCAAGTTAGGCTACCAGCGCGCATTAGGGCCACGGCTAGGTGATAAAGGCTACCCGGCGAGCGTGTTGGCATGTGCCAATGGCATGCGTGGCCGTTAGGGCCGTGGCCTTGGTAGGAAAAGCTACCAGCGAGCATGTTGGCATGTGCCAATGGCATGTGTGGCATTTAGGGCCGTGGCCTTGGTAGGAAAATCTACCAGCGAGCATGTTGGCATGTGCCAATGGCATGCGTGGCCGTTAGGGCCGTGGCCTTGGTGGGAAAAGCTACCAGCGAGCATGTTGGCATGTGCCAATGGCATGCGTGGCCGTTAGGGCCGTGGCCTTGGTAGGAAAAGCTACCAGCGAGCATGTTTGCATGTGCCAATGGCATGCGTGGCCGTTAGGGCCGTGGCCTTGGTAGGAAAAGCTACCAGGCGAGCATGTTGGCATGTGCCAATGGCATGCGTGGTCGTTAGGGCCGTGGCCTTGGTAGGAAAAGCTGCCAGCGAGCATGTTGGCATGTGCCAATGGCATGCGTGGCCGACTTGGCCTAGGTTGCATGGTTTGTAAACCTAGGGCGCTATATTTGGCATGTGGCAATGGCATAGCGGCTTGGAAATATGGCTTGTGGTACGTGTTGGCATGTGCCAATGGCACATACGGCCAGGTTGACCTAGTTGCACGTTTTTCAAGCCTAGGGCGCTATATTTGGCATGTGCCAATGGCATAGCGGCTTGGAAATATGGCTTGTGGTACGTGTTGGCATGTGCCAATGGCACGTACGGCCAGGTTGACCTAGTTGCACGTTTTGCAAGCCTAGGGCGCTATATTTGGCATCTCGCAATGGCATAGCGACTTAGTTTGGCATGGTTGCCAATGAGTGCGATATGTAGTTTGGTTTTAGCGTCACGCCGCCATGATGTGCAGTGTGCGGCTTGGTTTTGGCGTCGTTGCCATGGTGCGCAGTGTGAGGCTTGGTTTGGTTTGGCAACGTTGCCATGGTGCGCAGTGTGCGGCTTGGTTTGGCATTGTTGCCATGGTGCGCGGTGTGCGGCTTGGTTTGGCATTGTTGCAATGGTGCGCCGTGTGCGGCTTGGTTTTGGCGTCGTTTCCATGGTGCGCAGTGTGCGGCTTGGTCTTGGCGTCGTTGCCATGGTGCGCAGTATGCGGCTTGGTTTGGCATTGTTGCCATGGTGCGTAGTGTGTGGCTTGGTTTGGCATCGTTGCCATGGTACGCAGTGTGCGGCTTGGTTTGGCATTCTTGCCATGCTGCGCAGTATGCGGCTTGGTTTGGCATCGTTGCCATGGTGCGCAGTGTGTGGCTTGGTTTTGGAATTAGGGTTCTGTGTCGAAAACCCTAATCTGGTATTTTGAAAAAATACCCTTATTAATTATTTACACCTGAGTTAAATGCTCTTAGTTAATGTGTTGCGGGTAACACTAGGTCACGGGGTTTTACAATTTTACCCCTTGTTTAGAAACCACCATCAACAGGTGGACGTCCAAGTTTCGCCTTGAATCAATCTATAATTCAACTCCATGAATTTTGTGGCAGTAACGGGAGGGACAATTGAAGAATCTATCGCCGGAGACAAAGTTAAACCCTTTTTCTGAAATTCCTCTTGAAAATCCTCAAAGGTTTTGGACTGTGTTGGAGGCGGAATCTTTTTAGGAGCCATGACTCAAAGATATCAAGAAATTAAGTATAACCAGAAGACGAAAGAAACACTGCAAGGAAGGAAAAGATGAAGAGAAGCAGCAAGAAAGAAGATGAAGAACGGAGAATAATAAGAGAAGAGAGAAAATTGAAATATTTATACTAAGGCAGACGCCAACCGGGTACAACAGGTCAACCAGATGGTGAAAGGAGAGGAACCGGTTGTAAACGGTTACGAGGAGACGTGGCTGACATGGAAGCGAGATTTAAGGAGACGTGACGGAGTTGGATCGACAAAAGATTCTCTTCCCTTTCTTGGTCTTCGCGAATGGGAAGAGAAAAGTAAAAATGTAGGTACGGAAAACCTACTCGCCACGTGCTTGAACGAGGTTAAACGAAACCACGAAGTAAATCTCAAAATAAAGATTGCCTACGGGTCTCGAGAACAAGTGTCAGTGACAAGTCAAATCATGTGTCAGAGTTACTTTATTGAATATTGGATCTGCGAAGTTATATTCCATCCAAGATCCGCGAAGATGTCAAGCGGCGAAGTATCGATTACTTGGGCCAGAAGATATTTTACGAAGTATGAGAGGAGAAACGAAGTCTAAATTGTTGAAAAAGAAATAGGACAGCTGTACCGACAAGGTACCGAAGAACGAAAGGAGTGGAATAACTTTATTGAAAATAGCCTCGGCGAAGTATAAAGCAGAATCACGTGAAATGTGTGATTCCCGGCGAAGTAAAATGAGTTGTAATCCACTGTGTAGTTTTCCCTATAAATAGAGGACACGGTTCATTGTAAAGGGCGTTGGAATTTTGTGAGGGGAGAGATTATATCGGAATGAAAAGATAGGGTTCTTGTGAGTCTCAATACTTATAATAACCGAGTCATCATATTCATTATCCAAATCGAATTAACAAAATTATATTTCTATTTTGTTACTTAAATTATGTCATAGTATCATTGTGATTATCATTTGGGTGTGTTATTGGATTTCCAGTAGTGTTGATGGTGGTTTTTTAACAAGGGGTAAAATCGAAAAACCCCATGACCTAGTGTTACCCGCAACACATTAACTAAGAGCATTTAACCCAGGTGTAAATAATTAATAGGGGTATTTTTTCAAAATACCAGATTAGGGTTTTCGACAGAGAACCCTAATTCCAAAACCAAGCCGCACTCTGCGCACCATGGCAACCATGCCAAACCAAGCCGCACTCTGCGCACCATGGCAACCATGCCAAACCAAGCCGCACTCTGCGCACCATGGCAACCATGCCAAACCAAGCCGCACTCTGCGCACCATGGCAACCATGCCAAACCAAGCCGCACTCTGCGCACCATGGCAACCATGCCAAACCAAGCCGCACTCTGCGCACCATGGCAACCATGCCGCACCAAGCCGCACTCTGCGCACCATGGCAACAATGCCAAACCAAAGCCGCATACTGCGCACCATGAGCAACAACGCTAAAACCAAACTACGTATCACATTCATTGGCAACCATGCAAAACTAAGTCGCATGCCATTGGCACATGCCAAATATGCTCGCTAGCGGCTTTTCCTACCAAAGCCACGGCCCTAACGGCCCCGCATGCCATTGGCACATGCCAAACATGCTCGCTAGCGGCTTTTCCTACCAAAGCCACGGCCCTAACGGCCCCGCATGCCATTGGTACATGCCAAACATGCTCGCTAGCGGCTTTTCCTACCAAAGCCACGGCCCTAACGTACCCGCATGCCATTGGCACATGCCAAACATGCTCGCTAGCGGCTTTTTCTACCAAAGCCACGGATCTAACGGTCCCGCATGCCATTGGCACATGCCAAACATGCTCGCTAGCGGCTTTTCCTACCAAAGCCACGGCCCTAACGGCCACGCATGCCTTTGGCACATGCCAAACATGCTCTCTAGCGGCTTTTCCTACCAAAGCCATGGCCCTAACGGCCCCGCATGCCATTGGCACATGCCAAACATGCTCGCTAGCGGCTTTTCCTACCAAAGCCACGGCCCTAACGGCCCCGCATGCCATTGGCACATGCCAAACATGCTCGCTAGCGGCTTTTCCTACCAAAGCCACGGCCCTAACGGCCCTGCATGCCATTGGCACATGCCAAACATACACGCTGGTAGCCTAACTTGCAAACCGTGCAACCGACCACCAAGGCATTCTTCACATGCCAATGGCACATGCCACACGCGCTACTAGCAGCGCCACTTGCACTCAAGGTGCAACCAACACTCGAGATATCAACCCAAACTGGGGGATGCTTTCCAGGGTTTTGGTTTGGCGGTCACAGCTTGCAGCGTACACTACGCTCACATTAAGAAAGCGTGAAAAGGAATAAAGCGGTCAAATAAAAGAGGAAATAATGGTGAAAACGTTTTCACTCATTAAACACCAAATTAGTTACCACCTCCTCCCATTATTTCACCCTTTACTCTCTTCCTTCATGAGGCCAGGGTACGTTTCAATCTCGACTTGTATAAATAGGTCTTACCTATTTCCACCCAGACAACAAGTCTCGGTCAGGAGAAAAATACTACACTCTCAGAAAAGGCAACTTTGCAAGCTCTCCAAAAAGCTTCCATCTCTTGCAAGCTAACGAAGCTTCCAGTTTCTGATATAATTCGAGACGCTACTCTCTCGGAATTATTCTGGTCTCAACAACTTTTTTTGCTTCCCTCCCCAAATCAACCCTTCTCCTCCACTTTGTGGCCGAAGCAAGTCTGGAACGACCATTTCTTGGTTTAGGCCGGGACTTGTCGAGATTGATCTCTCGAACCTATAAAGTGCTCACGTGCAGCACATTTGTTTAGGGTTTGAACCAGTTTCTCACTCACCCACTCGATTTACCCAAAATCGACAGAAACGATTTTCATCTATAAACAATTGGCGACCACAGCGGGAGGATTGATCTATCGGCTACAATGTCAAACTGTCAATCTCGTTCTTCGACCCAGATGTCAAGATGGTAGGGGAAGACCACTCGATCCGACTCAACTACCAGACAACCTGGTTATCAATTGTTAAAACTACACCAGAAAACTGGGGACTCGCTGAAGACGCTATCAGCAATTGGGGACTTACTGAAGATGCTATTACTCAATCCTGGGGACTCGCCGAAGATGCTACCAGCGATTGGGGACTTGCTGGCGATGCTACGAACAAAACCGCCTTTTACATGGAGAGGGTGTGTTCGCAAAACCTATGAAGTGAGTAAATTCAGACTGGGCAAGATATACAATCTATTTTTAGGTTCTTAGTAAAACCGTCATACTACTAAGTCTTGTGCCTGTTGCTAGCACACACTTTCATAAAAGCAATATTCCTTGCCCAAAACATAATAAAAGTTATATTATCAAAACCATTCATCCCAGAAATAATCCAATACCCTAAAAAGCTACCAGCTGTCTATCAAAGGTCAAGCTTTGAACCAGACATCCAATATGTCTTTCAAAAAAAAAAAAAAAGAAGAACCTAAATGAAGTTTAACAGAGAAACGTTCAAGGAAAATCATCCAACAGAAGTCTGCTTTTCTTGGAGAAAGTCAACTTTGCATCTTCAAGAGCTGCTCTCTTCATAGTCAACATCTTGGAAAGCTTTTCGAGTTCCACCTCCTGTCGTGCAATCTCCTCGGCGGAAAGGCTTTCGATTGCTGCATCTTTCAACTTTTGGATCTCAGCAAGGCCTTCGAAGAACCACGAAGTTTTGAACTCCTTTTCTACGCACACGTCGCGATGGTGCTCTCAGTCGGCAATAACGTCTTCAGAAACGGTGTGACCAGTCACCTCACGCATATCCTCGATGGAAGATAAAGCCTTTTCCACACGCTTAACCAGTGCAAATCGACTAGTGACTTTCTTGGTCGTGGCCATATGTTCGTGCTTCTCCCAGATTCTGGTGTACAACGCCTCATGCTTAGCCGGCACGCTAAAGCCGCCAACCAACACATGACCGGGATAGGGAACCAGGTACGGGGGATCAAAAATGGCGCCCTGCACTGGCCTCAAGACTCGCAGAGGTCTTCTTCCATGTCTACGATGACAACCATCGAGAATCATCCGCCGTTTGAACCACGTCTGTGCCGACAATTGGCTAACGCCCATCTCCAAGTCACCAATGCGGTGGTCACCAAAGGCAAGTTTTCGTGTGACTCTACCCCGAATCATCCTCCGAACCAGTTCCTCTGCGAACTTGAGTCGGACATTTTTTCAAAAGAAGAAACAGAAGAAGAAAGAAAAGAAACTCGAAACTCACCGAACCACTTCCCGAAAAGAGCCGGTCTTTGCAGAGGAATCACTCTCGCTTGTCGAACCTTCTTCTTTCTCCGACTCATCATCGCTATGAGAAGGCTCAATGCTGCTGGAATTCTTTGAAGAAATTGCCGTCTCCTGGCAACGTGCAAGGGCAGCGAAAGCGTTAACACTACCGGGGCCTGGAGGAAACAAGACACATGTTTTCAAAGAGAAATTCACGTGTTTTGGGACAAACCAATGAAGAGGCGACACATACCTGGTTATTGGAAGAACTGAAAGACACGAGAGCTGCGGGAGGATCTTTTGAAACCGTCCGGAAGCCGCCAGCACGATTCTTCGTTCTCCGTTCCTTGGCCTGGGGACTTTCCGAGTTGCTAGGCAACTTTCGCTTGTGATCCCTCAACATTGGATACTTCTTCAAAACTGCTGGGGAAGGTTTACAACGAACGTTCTCCACCACGTTATTCACAAAATCTTGGATCATAATAAACTCGTCAGCACCAGAACTCATTATAACCGAAGGTCGTCGAAATACTCTTCTTGATTGAAAGAAGGGAAGGCGGATACCCCGACTCAACGGCACTGGCATTAAGGGCGGCACGCAATGAATCCTTAGGGATCACCGGCTGGTAAGCAAGAGGCACCCCTTGATCGAAACCCATGTGACGAGAAGCACGGTCAATATGTAAGCAGCTATCTAGAAAGACCCCATGAAGAAAAACGGCATATAACCGGGCATGCAGCTTTGATTAAACAAGTTTTCACCCAACGCTCAAATCGCCATCAAGACAAAGACATGATCGGGCGAGAAGCAAAGGTGTCAATTTGAGTCAACGACATATGTACCGTTCCCATGGGCGAAAATTGATTTCATGTGACTTATCGAGAAAGCTAACCAAGCTCACGCCAACTCTTGGACGCCTGTTCACCCATCGAAGAATTCGGGAGCCTCCCCAACTCGCGGGAAGCGAAGGCAACGGTTTCGGAACATACTTCTCAAAGTGCTCCCATAGCCAGACTTGCATAAAAGCAACATGCACATATGAATCCACTTTCATGAAACCATTCGAAACTTGCATATTCGCGACTAGGTGATCCAGATGCACATACAAAGAACCAAGGAACAGCTTGCCAATGGGAAGAACTTCACCCTTTGCCAACTTCACAAAGAACCACTAGGCACTCTGTCTTATTCCTTTCTTGCCAGAACCGTCATCAAAAATATCTCTAGACAACCGAGAGCCAAAAATGCTTGCGACATGAAGATCACCTGCTTTCCGACAGGCTCCAGCTCCTCCGGAAACCATTGAGATATCCACCAACTGTAAGGGCACCTTTCATCCTCTTTCCGGACAGAGTCCTTCGACTTTGCAATGGAGTCTTTCCGAGCGAAATCCCCCAACTTAGCGGCAAGGTCATCCCGCATCTTCACCTCACTTACAGATAATTGGATTTTGAGATTCCCAAATCACATGGAAGTTTCAGCAAAGAAGAGAGCCCACGCTCTCCAAGGAGAAAGTTATTTCACCCCATCTACATATGATCGTATGGGTGTCCGAACACCATCTGGAGATGAAAGCAACCAAGCCCGGGATATCCTTCCTAATCTGGAGATTTACTGAAGCCATGACAACATCAATAATCTGCGCTCGAGTCAAGTTGGTATTTATGTGCTCCCTACTCACCATGAACTCAACCCATCTATCAAAAGAATGCAATGGGCTTTGACACATCCTGAAATCAATGTTAGAAGAGGAATATACCCCTTTATGAAGGCAGAACCGTATGGTATATTCTCTGGGCGAACTGAACGTGTCTTCTTTTCATCTTCACCACCTGTTAACAAAATTGGCACGAAACCTGGGTGATTCTTCCGAGTAGGGGCGAGGGCTCTAGCGAAGAATTCATCATCTGTGTTCGTTTTGGAATTATGAGCATCCTTTGATGAAGTGAAATTTGATTCAGGTAACATCTTATCAGATTCTTTTATAATAATTTGGTAATAAGATATCTGCGCAAAACAAACAGAGAAAGACGAAGTTATCTCCCTGACATATAATCGCACCCAACAACAACAAAAAAAAGGAGGGCGTATTCTTTCCGGGTTCAAGACTATATACGCAGTATTTTATTCGGGTTCAAGACTATATACGCAGTATTTTATTCCGGGTTCAAGACTATACATGCAGTATTTCATACGGGCTCAAGTACGCCTACAGTATCGTTCTTCGGTTTCAGAATTATATACGGGGCATTCTTTACGGGTTCAAAATACACATGCTGTATTTCATACGGGCTCAAATAATATATGCAATATTTCCTACGGGTTCGAATAATATATGCAATATTTCCCTTGGTTGCATACATACGATATTTGCCACAAGAGACACGCCAGGAAATTATATGCGCAATATATAAAGGAAAACGCCTACTCTTAAGGATTACACCTACATAAAAAAGGGAAATCTTGGAAGACATACCCGGAAGATGGTTTTTCTTTATGACTCTGTATACTGGGAGGAAAGGATGAAAGTGCAAGATGGGAGATAGGGACTTTATATATATATAGCATGAGGATTACAGAAATAGGGAAGGATTTCCCTTTACCAAAATCGTGCGCGTGAGAAGCGGGCCCACAAGGCGCCCAACTTCCCAATATCGCCCAAGTTGCGCCGGTCCCACCCAGCCTAGCACGCTCGGTATCCCAACTCACGCCAACTTCCCAACGTCGCACGGCCCCCCACCAATTGCACCGACTTCCCAAACCACGCCGCAACGCCCGCCCACCTTGCGCCGGTCCGCACACCAAGATGCTCGATTTTCCCAAGTCACGCTTTTTTAAACACGCACAACATCTACACCTTGCGCCGGTCCCACCACTAGCACATTCGGCTCCCAAACTCGCGCCAACTTCCCAATGTCGCCCAAGTTACACCGCCCCACCAATTGCGTCGGCCTCCACAGTTCGTGCAAAGCTACCGAGGCAAGGATTCCAAATCCTATTTATAAAAGGTCGACAAGCCTCCTCAATTCTCTTCACGGTTTCTTGTTGATAGTCCTGTCACCATCTTATGCTTACCTCGCAACAAAGCCCCTGTTCCAAGCTAAGCAGGGGACTTAATGTTGATGGTGGTTTTTTAACAAGGGGTAAAATCGAAAAACCCCATGACCTAGTGTTACCCGCAACACATTAACTAAGAGCATTTAACCCAGGTGTAAATAATTAATAGGGTATTTTTTTCAAAATGCAGTTAGGTTTTCGACACGAACCCTAATTCTAAAAAACCAAGCCGCACTCTGCGCACCATGGCAACCATGCCAAACCAAGCCGCACTCTGCGCACCATGGCAACCATGCAAAACCAAGCCGCACTCTGCGCACCATGGCAACCATGACAAACCAAGCCGCTCTGCGCACCATGGAAACCATGCCAAACCAAAGCCGCACTCTGCGCACCATGGCAACCATGCCAAACCAAGCCGCACTCTGCGCACCATGGCAACCATGCTGGACCAAGCCGCACTCTGCATGCACCATGGCAACAATGCCAAACCAAAGCCGCATACTGCGCACCATGAGAACCAACGCTAAAACCAAACTACGTATCACATTCATTGGCAACCATGCCAAACTAAGCCGCATGCCATTGGCACATGCCAAACATGCTCGCTAGCGGCTTTTCCTACCAAAGCCACGGCCCCGGCCCCGCATGCCATTGGCACATGCCAAACATGCCCGCTAGCGGCTTTTCCTACCAAAGCCACGGCCCTAACGGCCCCGCATGCCATTGGCACATGCCAAACATGCTCGCTAGCGGCTTTTCCTACCAAAGCCACGGCCCCGCATGCCATTGGCACATGCCAAACATGCTCGCTAGCGGCTTTTTCTACCAAAGCCACGGCCCTAACGGTCCCGCATGCCATTGGCACATGCCAAACATGCTCGCTAGCGGCTTTTCCTACCAAAGCCACGGCCCTAACGGCCACGGATGCCTTTGGCACATTCCAAACATGCTCGCTAGCGGCTTTTCCTACCAAAGCCACGGCCCTAACGGCCCCGCATGCCATTGGCACATGCCAAACATGCTCGCTAGCGGCTTTTCCTACCAAAGCCACGGCCCTAACGGCCCCGCATGCCATTGGCACATGCCAAACATGCTCGCTTGAAGGCTTTTCCTACCAAAGCCACGGCCTTAACGGCCCCGCATGCAATTGGCACATGCCAAACATACACGCTGGTAGCCTAACTTGCAAACCGTGCAACCTACCACCAAGGCATTCCGCACATGCCAATGGCACATGCCACACGCGCTACTAGCAGCGCCACTTGCACTCAAGGTGCAACCAACACTCGAGATATCATCACAAACTGGGGGATGCTTTCCAGGGTTTTGGTTTGGCGGTCACGGCTTACTGCATACACTACGCTCACATTAAGAAAGCGTGAAAAGGAATAAAGCGGTCAAATAAAAGAGGACATAATGGTGAAAACGTTTTCGCCCATTAACACCATACGGTTACCACCTCCTCCCATTATTTCACCCTTTACTCTCTTCCTTCATGAGGCCAGGGTATTTTCAATCTCGACTTGTATAAATAGGTCTTACCTATTTCCACCAGACGACAAGTCTCGGTCAGGAGAAAAATACTACACTCTCAGAAAAGGCAACTTTGCAAGCTCTCCAAAAAGCTTCCATCTCTTGCTAGCTAACGAAGCTTCCACTTTCTGATACAAGTCGAGACGCTAGTCTCCCGGAATTATTCTGGTCTCAACACCTTTCTTTGCTTCCCTCCCCAAATCAACCCTTCTCCTCCACTTTGTGACCGAAGCAAGTCCAGGAGCGACCATTTCTTGGTTTAGGCCGGGACTTGTGCAGTTGATCTCTCGAACCTATAAAGTGCTCACGTGCAGCACATTTGTTAGGGTTTGAACCAGTTTCTCACTCACCCACTCGATTTACCCAAAATCGACAGAAACGATTTTCACCTATGAACAAGTAGTTACAAGGGATTTCTTAGAAATATTTGATTTGTATAATTCGAACTAGCCAATTAGGGAAATAGGTTTTGTTCTCGATTTTCTGCTGAGACGAAGAAGCAAATAGATTAGAGAATCGAGCCCTTCTAATGATTCATTATTTGGCAAATGACGCGCTTTACCAAGTTAGATTGTTTTTTAAGTGAAGGTTAACTTATTATTCCCAAACTGATTTTTTGACTTTCAGAAGTCGTTCTGAAATATTATTGTCAAACTGATTTTTTGAAAAAGTTGAGATGGAGAAAGGGGGACTTTTCTTTATTATACTCAGTATAAGATAAGACAAAGCATACCACGGCACATTTAAATTTTTGGCACAGCACAACACGTCACATAACACGTGAAGCATGCGTCTTCATGTGTTGGGCTGTGTCGGGCCGGCATGTTTTACGCCTCTAGCTGTAGGCAATGTTTTTAAGGTTTTCCTTTTCAATTGGTCTTTTCTCTGTTCTAACTTTAGTAATAGAAATTCTTTGTAATCATTTTATTATATCAATACTCAATAGCATGTTTTGTTGATACAATAAACAAAACAAAATTGGTACCACGAAGATAAATTAGTTTCACGTACACTCTTATTTTAAAGATATAGTTTAATATTAATACTGACATGACACGAATCTGAAAATGCTAAACGTCCCTCGCTCCCTTCCCCTATTGCTTTCCCAGCCTATGTGTCAAGCATCTGTTGGTTAAATCTAATAATAATGGGACCCCCTGCTAATCTCAATCTAGGGATCAAGGGCTAAGAACGATGACACGTAATGGGGAAAGGAGTAGGGAAGTGTAGTACTTCCGAACCGAACTAAAACCTAATCTGACATGAGTAGGTCTGTTAAAGTAATAGTTTCAAAGGACTTCTGCAAAGCTGTGCTTGCTTTGAGTGATGATGATAGCTGTCTGATATTTCTTGCATAGTTGGACGAGTAAGTGGATCACCACGTAAACATGAAAATCCAACTTTCACAATACACGTTATTTCCTTAAACAACATCTGTTGGTATTTCAATGCACTGTGATCCAAAATGTCTCTTAGTTTTGTGTATTGCCCGACATTACTCGCGGATGAAGATTGCAGAAGAATTTGCGAGATTAATGTGATGAGTTCAGATGGATGCCCTCCCATTAGTACTTCTAGTATGACCACCCCAAAGCTATAAACGTCGCACTTTTCTGTCACCTTCATTGTATATGCAAGCTCTGGAACAACACAAATAATGTAAATTTACTAGCTAACAACGGAAACCAACAACAAAAAGAAATTGGTTTTACTTATGGATTAAATACCTGGAGCAACGTATCCATAGGTTCCTGCAAGTGAAGTCCAATTGGATGAATCGCTTCAAAATTCTCGCGGTACCAAAATCGAAACACGAGCTTCATATTCGTGAGTCCAGCCAAAATATTGTTGCTCGATATGTCCCATGTGAACTATTGCTTGGAATGCAATCATGGTGCATGTAAGCAAGTGCAGTAGCTGTTCCTTTGATGAATCTCACCCTCTTTATCCAATCGAACCCCATTGCTCGTTCTCCGTCACATAAAACATTTTTCAAACTTCCCCTTTCCACATACTCATAAACCAAAAATGAGATCCTCCTTTCTATATTTGAACAGAAACCAAAAAGTTTCACAATGTTTCGGTGTCGGATCTCTGTCAATGCGTGAACTTCCCTTTCAAATGACTTAAGATCGGATATCTCTGAATTTTCATCTGACGAGTGAAGTTTCTTCACAGCAACAACCTGACCTGTTGACAGCTCTGCTTTATAGACGCTCCCATATCCGCCCGTTCCAATGCAGTATTTTGTATCAAAATCCTCGGTTGCTTCAATTATGTCTTCAAACACTATTTTCCCATCGTAATTCCAAACCGAAAATAAGTTCCTTCCGGTATTGGTACCATGGGGTTGATTTCTAGACACGACATCTCTGACCGATGTTTTTCGAAGGAGGAATAAAATGGCGAAGAGTATGAATAAAAGAAACAACGAACCGAACAAAGGAAGTAGGATTATCAGCACAAGTGTATTATGCTTGGTTTCTTTTCTTTGGATAACAACCGAGGAATAATTACATGGTTTAAATCCGTGGGAATTATTACCACATAACCCTTTGTTGTTCTTCAATGCATCGACAGGAGCATCTTGAAAGGCCTTGGTGTTTGGAAGAGGACCACTCAACTCGTTATGCGAAACATCGACAGTAGTCAAGCTGAGCATTTGATCAAATGAAGATGGAATTGAGCCGAAAAGCTTGTTGTTCGACAAATTTAGTGTTTCTAGTTTGCTTAGTTTTCCGAGATCTGAAGGTATCTCTCTAGTCAACTGATTGTAACTTAGATCTAAGAAAATGCATCTAATCTAAGTTTCCGATCTTGAGGTGGAACGCTTTCATTGAAATTGTTTGTGCTCAAATTCAACGACAGTAAACTTGAACACTCCCCTAGTTGTTTGGGTATTGAACCTACGAGTTTATTTGTCGATAAATCGTGATGTTGCAGATTGGATAACATTCCGATTCCGGGAGACAACCTACCAGAAAGACGATTATTACTCAAATCTAACCGGATTAATGAAGACAATCTCAATACTTGCTTAGGAATTTCCCCTACCAAATTATTTGAACCCAGATAAAGTACATTTAAAATCTTCAACTTGCCCATTTCAGATGGTATTCTACCAGTGATATTGTTCCCTGATAAAGACAGGACTGTCAAATTTTGACATTTTCCCCAGTCTTTCGAGAGTTCACCATACAACATATTGTTACGAGCGGTAAATCTAAATAGATGCGGATACACATGGAACGCCTCGGTTAGGTTATCTACTAGTTTATTATTTCCAAGCCCGAGTTGTCTTAAGCTTGTGCAGTTTCTAAGGGTTCTTGGTATAGGACCTGTGAAAATATTATTACCTGCCACAACTTCTTTAAGGATTCCGCTTTGACATAAATTTTGAGGTAACTGGCCAGAAAATCTGTTCCCACTCAAAAACAATTTTTCCAACTGTGTTAGATTGTTCATTCCCGTCGGCAATGAGCCACTTAATTGATTTTCAAAAAGTGATAAAGAAGTCAAATTTCTCAAATTACCCAAAGAATCAGGGACTGAACCCGTGAGGTTGTTCTGGGACATATATAAGGAAGCTAATGACCATAGATTTCCAATATCTTGAGGGATAACACCAGTAAGCTGATTTTGAGTAACCGATAAATATGTGAGGTTGGCCAAGTGGCGTATAGAAGCAGGGATTGAACCAATGAGATTGTTTTTCTTCAAATCTAAGCTGGTAAGAGAGTGTAGCCTTCCAATATCTTGAGGAATCAGGCCAGAAAGTTGGTTATCATATAGCCAAAGGTTGACCAGGATAGTCAAATTGGTTAAAGAATCAGGGATTAAACCAATGAGATTGTTTTGGTACAAAGATAAGCTCGTAAGAGAGTGTAGCCTTCCAATATCTTGAGGAATGACGCCAGAAAGTTGGTTATCATATAGCCAAAGGTTGACCAGGATAGTCAAATTGGTTAAAGAATCAGGGATTGAACCAGTGAGATTGTTTATGTACAAAGCTAAGATGGTAAGAGAGCTTAGCCTACCAATATCTCGAGGAATGATGCCAGAGATTTGATTTTGATGAATCGCTAAAAAGGACAAGCTAGTCAGATTGCATATAGAAGTAGGGATTGTACCAGTGAGATTGTTGGTGCGCAAACCTAAGTTTATAAGAGAGTGTAGCCTACCTATATCTCGAGGAATGATTCCAGAAAGCTGGTTATCATATAGGTAGAGAGATTCCATGCTAGTCAAATTGCATATAGAAGCAGGGATCGAACCAGTGAGATTGTTTGTGTACAACCATATCCCAGTGAGAGAATCCATATTGCCAATTTCACGCGGAATGGATCCACTAATTTGATTTTCAGAAAGATCTAGCACATGCAGACTTGTAAGAGAACCTAATTGAGACGGAATGGCTCCGAAGAGTTTGTTGTCGCTCAGATTAAGACTAACAAAGTTAGAGAAAGATGAGAAGTTGAAATTATTGAGAGTGTACCTTCTAAACCCAAACCTGATATATTTAATACCGCGATGCTTCCTTCATTGTTACATGTGATTCCATACCACTTGCACGGACTTGTTGTTGTGCTCCTAGTAGAATTTATCTTCCAAGAAGGTAGCAGAGAGTGAGTTTGGTTTACAAGGCTATATTTCCATTTCAAAAGAGCATCTACTTCTTGCTCTACACCTACTACTTGTAAATGCTGTTTCGTACCCGTGGAAGAAGAAGAACCAGAAGCAGAAAGAACAATACTATAAGATGAAACTAACAATAATGCTAACAAAGACTTTGTAAAGTATCACTTTGGAAAGTTGCGACATTTCGAAAGAAGAAAGAGTTTCAGTTTTTGGGTGATGATTAACTAATGAAGTAGAAGGGGTGCTTTATGATAACGTTTCTGATTTTGGAAGATTTGGTTGCTAGTCTCTTGCTTCGTTTTGATCCACAGATACACACGATAAGGCTTTGTACGGGTGAGTGATGATGAATGCAATAGATTATGGATAACTATTAGTTCCTGGTGTCCACCCAAAGTCACATTCAGATTTAAGATTTTGAATAATTAGGCATGAGAACCACAAGAAGTCGTATCAAGCATAAGTGACAAAACTTAATCAAGATATAACTTGACTGTATGAGAAGACCATCCCCGTCGAAGAATAGTTCATGGCAGTTGGGCGGCTCACTGAGTTCTCATGAAATACTTATCTTCTTCTATTAATTAGTAATCATACTCGTCCACAGAATGCCTTATCGTATCTCTGAAGATCACAATGAAGCTAAGATACCTGAAAAGAAGGGCAGACTGAGGACCATAATGTACCCATCAAAGACATCTTCCTGGAGAGGTCTGCAGATTTTCTAAAATAAAAATATCAGTTGACTGCAAAACTAAAAGTCTTCCAGATCAAACAAAACAAGGAATTTTATTATGAAACACCCCTTCTAATAATTAGTTAATTATAAGTAAGCACTATAAGGTTATTTATTGTTCGGTAACTTGCAAGGACGAAGCTACCAAACCCTAGGGTTACTAAGTCCATTTTCGTTTTGGTTGTCCTCATTAGGTTTCTGAGTCTTTGAGTATATAGATCCCCCCTATATAGCCTAGAGTTCTGGTTCGTATCTGGTACCTCTATTGGTGGAGGTATCCTCTAACAAAAAATGGCTTGTCAAAACCAAGTAATGTATGCCCATTAACAACACTTCCGTGCACTATAAATAACAGAGTATGGAAATTTAAGATAAGGGTTAAGAGGCGAAATGCCCCAATTTCGACCATCACCTTGTCAAAATGCCCCGAACGTTAAAAATTATGTCAAAATGCCCTAAAACCTTACGTTGCCGTTAGAGAGATATCTTTGGTCAAACCGGGGCATATTGACTAGTCAACACCAATGCTAAATTTCAATTTTACCCTTGCTAATAATTTATGGTGACACGTGTTTATATCCTAAGGAATCCAGATCACGAAGAAAATTAACGGATAGATGAGAAGATTGGACACGTGTGTATGACGAAATTACAAAGTTTACCCTTTGATGACTCATCTATTGGTGCCACGTGGTTTGATATAAAACGGACACGTGTCATTTTAGTACACAAAGGTCATTTTGGTGCACGTGAACCCGTCGTGTGAACCCGTTACGTGTGTTGCTAATGTCTTATCTTCTCTTCATCGAGTTTCATCCACAGAAACTCAAAACCTGAAAGAGAAAGTTATCCAGAGAGAGAGAGAAGGATTTCGAGAGGCAAGGAGAATACTGAACTAAACTTAGAAGATCGAGAGAGATAGGTCAAGAGGTTGATAGATTGAGAGAGATAGGTCGACAGAGAGACGGATCGAGATAGTTTGCTGATATTTAATGGATTAAAGATATGAACTGTAAAATTTACTGAAAAAGGTAAGTAATCTAAATTATTAATGGTTTTTTGACTTATGTTGATCGTTATTTAGACTTAGTATTTAGTATTTCCAGTAATCGTTGCTTTGAATCTATGTTTACAAAAATTAGGGTTTATAAAATTGGGAATTTCAATTTCTAAAATTAGGGTTTGTTTTTTTTTCTTCGTCAAACGGGTTTATAACTGATTAGGGTTATATTGTTCTATGATTATGAATCTATGTTTATAGAATTAGGGTTTATAAAATTGAGAATTTCATTTTCTGAGATTAGGGTTTGGATATACCAAAATTCTGTATTAGGGTTTGTAAAATGTTGCTGCTATTTTGTTTATTTTTGTATTTGTAGTTTTGATCATGATTATTGATCTGTTTTATTTTGTTTTTTTTCAATGTTTCAGAATGGCTATTGAAGATAGGGATTTCTGGATAACTGATATAGGTGGGAGATTTAAGGACATGTATTTTTATGATTGTAAAGCTGGTACAAGTGGAGACAAATTCATGGCTATGATAAAGGAAAGGTTGGTAAATGAACAGGGTATAGATCCTGCACTTGAATTGTTTTTATTTAATGATGATGATGGGAATGGATGTGATAAGTGTGAATCAAAAGAAATGTTTCAATCATTTTGGAAGAAAGGGAAACCAAATAAAAGCAATTTTGTAAGATTGTGGATTACAAGAATTATTCCTACAACAGTAGAATGAGGTTTTTGTTGTGATACTGCTAGTGTTAGTGGTGTTAGTTGTATGACTGAGGTGATTAGTCCAGTGAAGAAGAAATTAGCTAGTAAAAGGGTTCAAGTTAGGAGGAGTCCAAGACTTAATAAACAGGATAACAATCATGTTAAGAAGCCTGATATGAGACCAACAAGACTTGATTTTGTGCATGAAGAGCAAGATGTTCCAACACAAGCATCTGTTGCAAACAACCAAGAACAGGGGTATGGAGATATTCCAACACATGCATCTGTTGTAGACAACCAAGAACAGGGGTATGAAGATGACCAGGTGAATTTGCCTAATGTACATACAGATGAGTGTCATCCTGATGATAGGCCTGAGTTTCTATTTAAGGAACTTGCAGATGAATATGCAAAGGAGGGTGAAGATGAAAGTGAAGATGAAAGTGAAGATGAAGAAACACAAGAAAAGTTCATTTATGAAGATTGGGTTTCTATGTGTGCTAGAGGTATAGATGTTGGTAATGAGCCTGATGATTGTAATGAAGATTTCAATCAAGGTGGTTATTATGAAGAGCAGAATGCACTAGTGAATGAAACTTCACATGATTTGGTTTCCATATATGATGTCACCAAAGAGGATGAAACTAAGTAGCAACAAGACTTTGGACAGCATTTAAAGGTACAAGAAAGACTGGAAATGATAAATGAAAACATTCCTGAAATTGAACCTGGGGTAATAAGTTCTGGTATGGCTTTTGGATCCATTGAAGCTTATAGAGATCATTTAAGGGAATATTCAGTCTTGAAACATAGGGATTTTAAAGTGAATAAGGGAGATAGGACTAGACATTATGCATATTGTGTGAACAAGGTTTCCCAAGGATGTGAATGGAAAGTGAATGCAAGACTGTGTCCAAACACTAGTGGAAAATGGGTGTTTACCGACCCACATCAGAGACCCCCAGTAACGGTAGTTGGGCCGCTGACCCGTTAAAGCGGTCTCTGATATAATAAAAAACCGAAAAAATTCTGAGAGGATAATTAGCCGTCTCTGAATTGGAAAATTTATTTACCATTTTGCCATCATAAAACTACTGATTCAACAACCCCCGGGCTTCGATGCATATCTGATAATCAATTGTGGGCCCCACACTTTTTATGGTCACGATTTCCTTAGTAAAAAGAACGGCTGGATGATAGCCCTCTTTGTTTTTATCGATGTTACTCATCTTTATCATTTATCTTCCAGTATCTTTATTTTCTCTTACCTCTTCACTATAGCTCACATCGAACTCATCTCCATATCCGTCTTTCTCTTTTTTTGTTTTTTTTTCTCTGTAAGTTTAAAAACATTTGCTCTCCATTGACCTCCATTACCTTCTTCTTCTTCTTCTTCTTCTTCTTCTTCTTCTTCTTCAAAGAATCGATTTCTTCTTCTCGATCCAGATCCAGAAGGTGAAACAAAAGTCAATACCCTCAAGCTAATAACCGATTTCATCGGTAGTCTGGGTTGTCAGTGATGAAATACTTCTTGCGATTCATTGGGGTAATTATCTATGACTCAATCTTCTTTATCATCTTCAATTTCAGAAATTTAATTTTTTAATATTAGGGTTAGGGTGAATTTTCAAGCTCTTGATTTTCCTGGTAATAGTTTCGATTGAAGTGTTATTTTGCTGAATAGGATTGTGGTTTACTTTAACTAGTTCTTATAATGATTCCTGGTGATGATGGTGTGGTGGTGGTGATGAAGCGAGAAGTTGGTCGTCACTGCTTATCATCGTTCATGTTTATTTTTATTTTTTATTTTTTTACTTTGATTTGGTGTTCGTTGATTTGATGGAATTGTAATGAGAACTGTGTAGATTTGGATTAGATTTGGATTAGATTTAGATTTTTTGTGTAATTGGTAGTGGAGATTTTTTTGGGTTTGTGATTTATGAGTGATTTTGGTTTTGTGTAGGTTTGATGATAAAGAGGTACATAGAGATATGAAACTCTTACCATACAAGATTGTCAACAAGGAAGGAAACCATATGTTGAGGTTAAACTTAAGGATGGGGAGACTAAGGTTTTCAGTCCTGAGGAAATTAGTGCTATGATTCTGACCAAAATGAAGGAAACAGCTGAAGCATTCTTAGGATGCTGTCATTACTGCTCCTGGCAAGATTGAGAACCAAATCAAATTAATTCATGTTTGATTCCACAATTTATTATGTGGATTTGGAAGAATTTGCAATTTGTTATGTGGATTTTTAAATGTGGCTGATTCGTTGTTGTGTTACTGTGTTCTCAACATACTTCAATGATGCTCACTACCAAGGATGCTGGTGTGATTCTTTGGATTAAATGTAGCAAGAATCATCAACGAAGGCCAACCGCACAGGCCTATCGCTTATGGTTTGGACAAAAAAACCGGAGAAAAGAACATCCTTGTTTTTGATCTTGGTGGTGGTACATTCGATGTCAGTATCTTGACTATTGATAATGGAGTTTTTGAGGTATAATTCTCACATAATTTCAATATTTGTTTTTGTTCTATGGTCTATTGTATAATTCTGCTTAGAGGCCACACTATGCTAGTAATTCATTAGTTGATTTAGCATAATTGCTCTAATAACGTGCAACTTGATAGGAATTTGTTTCCATTTTCAGGATTATGCTATCAATTAATGCTAACGTTGTATGATAAAAAATATGGTAGAAAAATTAATATTTAAGAAAATAACTTGATGGATATAAATGTGATTGATTTTTGTTTCCTAATTTAACTGTCAATGAGATTTATTACTAACGTGAATCACGAACATAAAAAGTGATTCATATTAATGTGATTGATTTTTATTTCCTAATATTCTTTAGTAATTGGTTTTATTACTTTTATAGATTTTATTTCCTAAGATTCGTCAGTAATTGGTTTTATTACTTTTATAGAAAATTTTGATTTATATTATGTCCTTGCTGTCCTAATCTATCTCTTGTTTACCAACAACTCCTTGTCTTAGATGTGGAGGAATAAATGATTCTGGTTTTTGAGAAGTGATGATGATGAAAATGGAGGAACAAATGGTTCTGGTTTTGGAGAAGTGATGATGATGGAAATGAAGGTGGTCACCACGACGATGATAATAATGATTCGTTCGCTTTTGTTCTCCGTGATACTAATATTATAGGTTGGGATAATGTAGTAGATGTAGAACCAGGGAGAAGAGAGTTTGAATCTTTTCCTGTAAGTTTTAGTAATTCAGTAATGATAATAATGATTCTTTCTTTTTGTCCTGTACATCGCATAATGACTTAGTATACATGAAAGTAATGAAAAATGATATTTACTTTGGATTTTTGTTTATGTTCGCCTAGGCGCCTAAGTCGCGCCTAGGTGACAAGGCGTGAGGCGCTTGGCTTGGCGCCGCCTTGCCTAGCACCTCATACAACATAGATCTGATATACTTGTACTTTTGTTCTGTTGTAGCTAGAGGTGCAATACTTACATGATTATGCAACCGGCCACACCCGTGTTGGCTTGAACCCGGCGGTGCGAGCAAGTGAATGCTCCGATCAATTGTGAGTTCAGTTTTCCTTGAAAAAATGTTCTAAATGAGTTGATGTTTTACCAATCAAGATCGCAAATCCATTGTTTTTTGAGTACACTATGATTACCTGACATTGGTTATATTTACAAAATATCGCAGATCAACACTTGCAGTGACTTACAAATTCTGGCAGGCAACCCATGATTTGCACGAGGCCATAAATCTCTGTTATGCAGCATTGATAGCAACTGATCCCAAGGAAGATAAGCTTGGTGATAACTTAGAGGTAACACTTTATCGTGCATATGTCTTTAATTATTATATTATTTTTGAAGAGGCCCAATTTGTGGATACGTAATGCTCATTGTGCAACACTAATGAAGTTTAAATGCTTAGGGCCTGTTATGATGTCTTCGAGACTCGCCATGGAAAGTGGTGCCAAGGGTTGCAAGGTTGTTTCCTTAATCATGTGGCGCTTCATTGAAAGTGTAAGTTGTTCATCATTGCAGCTTCTATTATTCATATGTGCTTCACTGAGTAAGTGGTGCCAAGGGTTGCAAGGTTGTTTCCTTTCTTGTGTATTCATATATATTTATATCGATGCTTAGTTGGATTTTGGTTTTAATGGAAGATTTTTATCTTCGTTGGCTCCAAAACCATCATCATCTGGTCCATACAAATCTAGGTTTAGTTTTGATATTTAGATGGAGTAACATGTTATTAGGTTTAGTTTTGTGGTTCCAATTTATGTAAAATGATTTTGATTTGGGGATTTGCTTATTTCATGCAGTACTGCTTGTAAAGGAGGTGGAGTTTTTGAAGGTGCGAAGGCGGTCAAACAGGGAGGTAATACTATTGTCTTAACATCTCGAACTTGACCTTACTCTGCAACCATTTTTCCATTCCCATTTCACCATAGAGATAAGTTTCATCTCAAATCTTGCAGATAAGTCCTCTTTGGAATCCTCTGTTGTTCTCAAGGATGTGTTGTGCTTGACAGACGGGTTTGCGACAAAGGTATGAAAGTTTTAACTCCTTCATTTTTGTTCTTGAGATGTTAATTACTCCTTATTGCACTATGTTTAAGACTTTCTACTTCATAGTATTTGTGCCTTGTAAAATACTTTACTAGTGTATTCATGTCTAGCAAACTACTTGAGTGGGTATGTCTGGTAACTATTTGTCATTTGTGCATGAAGACCATTAGCCTTTACTTGTGGTTGACTGAAACTTGATAGGGATTTATTGCATCAAATGTCTTGTGTTTAGGTGTGTTAAATGCTTATAGAAAGGTTAGGCATTTGGTCCAATTTAATTTAATTTGGTTTTTTATTCCCTGTGTGATGTGCGAGTCTTAAACCTGATAATTCCTTGTGATGCAGAAAAGCTACACATTTATTGCATTTTATTCTCGAACGTAAAGAAGTAACTGAAGATATTTAGAAGGTTGTTGCTGCCTATGACTGCAAAATTGTTGAAGGTGTGCTCAGCCATCAGCTCAAGCAGTTTTTGGTAGATGGGAATAAGGTTGTACTCATTGTTCCAGGTCCTGATACCATATTCAATGATGCTAAATTTCAAGAAATGTATGACTTTCTTGCTGCTAGATCATACTCATCCTATCTGATTTATCTGGCTATGTAAATATTTATATCCCTTTATTTCTTTTATTTGTTGTTTTCTAAATCATAACTTATTTTGCTACGTATACCACCATTCTCAAGTATGGGCTAAGTTCACCGTCGGGGTAGAGTTTGTCGTTCTGCTGTTTAATCAATTGTCTATTAGTGTATCATTTTGTTGTTTAATCTTAGAACTCACTAGCTAGCTAGAACTTGTATATTGTTCTGAACTCAGGATTTCAATACTATTTTGTGTAATTTTAAACCTGATGGATACAATGAATGAATGTTGAATTTTCAATTTGAGTTTAAATTTGAGTTTAAGTTTTGGTTTCATTTGAATTTGAATTTGAATTTGAATTTAATTTGACTTTAATTTGAATTTCAGTTGATGTTCAGTCAGATTATTTCAGATTTGATTTAGCCATTCAGGCATTTCAGCAAATCTGAATCTATATTTTTTTTTATATTATTATTTAAATCTGAGACCCACGGCTAAGGGTCTGTACCTCGTTACCCTTAAAATCAGTTGTTATTTTGAGACCCACGGTTAAGGATCGTAAAAATCAGCTACGCTTTATCAGAGACCCCAACAGAGACGGTTAGAAATGGTCGTATAAGTCGTATATATGACTTGTTCTGACGGTCATGGAACATCATTTCCACTAGTGAAAGGAAGGCACAATCACAGTAAGAGAGTGTAACATGAAACATACCTGTAAAAATTTGAATGAAAACCACAACACAAAATGCAATGCCAAATTTGTAGCTAAGTATTTGTTGAAGACTATGGATGTGGGTTCACCAGTGCACAAGGCAGAGCATATAGCCAAGAAGATCATTAGTCCCAAGTTGCAAACTAACATACCATATTGGGTTGCCAATGATGCAAGAGTATGTTTCTAATGCATGTCTAAGTTTTTTTTGTTAGTTTAACTTGTTGTATGTGTGAAATGTTAATATTGATTTGTTTATGTACACAGAAATTGGTTTTAGCAGAGTTGAAGGGAACTTTTGAGAGTTCTTACACAAAAGCACCACAACTGGTAACAGCTGCTACTTCTTTGAACCCAAACAACATATGACATTTCAGTTGGACCAAAGAGGGTGAAGATAACAGATTTGAGTTTGTCATTTAATCCTATGATGCACAGATAAAGGGTTTTTTGAATGGTTGTAGAAAGGTAATTGGCTTAGATGGAGCTCACCTAAATGGTAAGCTAGGTGGTGCAATGCTTGCAGCCACTGGTATAGATGGTCAGAATGGGGTATATCCAATTTGTGTGACTTTTACTACAAGTGAACTGAAGAAAACTGGTTCCTGATGTTAAAAGAATTGAGAAAAGGATTCCAATTATGGATGGACTTACCTTTATTTCTGACAGAATGAAGGGCATACTTGAATCAGTTAAAAGGTTGTTTCCTTTGGCCAGTCATAGATATTGCCTAAGGTAAATGTATTTTGTCTTTTTATTTCCTTATTCACACATTTTTAATTGTATGTCTGTTAATGTTTGGCTTGTTGTTTTTTTTCAGGCATCTTTACTTGAATTTCATGACCAAGGGATTCAAGAATCCAAAAGTAGCATACCTTCTTTGGTAGGCTGCCAAGGCATACAAGTTTAAACACTGGGAGGTAATGTCTGAATGATGTTTCAATAGTAATGAATGAATTGTCATGTTTTTAGTTAAATGATTTAACTTAGATACTCTACATATTTTCTAGGGAGGCCATGCAAGAAATGGCGGGGATAGATCCCAAAGCATACCAGTTACGATTGATGCAGAGCCAAAGTCTTGGGCAAGATCATGGTTTCCTCATGATGTTGCTTGTGAACACATCTACTCCAACTTTTCAGAAAGTTTTAATAACATGTCCCTCAAGATCAGAGACAAGCCTCTCACTCAGATGGTTGATATGTACACACACTTGGTGATGGTTTTGTTTTCAAAAAGAAGAAAGCTTACTTAAACTTGGCAATTAGGTGATATTGTTCCTGCTGGAAAGGATCTCATTGAGGTGATGTCCAATCTTAGAGGTAAATATGAGTGTGATCCTTTTGAAGAGATGAAAGTGTATGAGGTGACCAACAAAGCTCTGGGCAAAGTTTTGTGGTAAAAGTAGAACAACAAACTTGTACATGTAAACAGTGGCAGTTGAGGCAGTTCCCTTGCCTACATGCTATAAAAGCCTTGTTCCCTTTGAATCTTGATTGGGCCAAGTAAGTAAATTTACATCAATAATGTTGTTGTGGTTTGCTTGTTTAAATTGAATACTGATTTACACCTAAATATGGTTATGCAGTAAATGAATAATGATCATTCCATCAATAATGTGCAGGTACTGCAGTAAATACTACATTGTGGACTACTATAGGACCACCTACTCATAGTCAATAAACCCATTGGGAGACATTGATAAGTATGAAAATAAGGTTTGTCTAGATCACAAATGCTTTAACTTTTTCCATTGTCTGATATTTTTGTTTTCAGAATCTTTTCATTGAAAGATGCTATCTACTTTTGTCCTTTTACTTTATTTTAACATTATTTTTTCATTATTCTCTAGATCTGTACATTTAAAGTATACTAACCCTAACTTTCTTTTGTTTGCAGAATGGTATCAACATTGTACATCCACACAGATTGAGAGATAAGGGAAGACCTTGTGTCAAAAGAAAGAATTCTTGGTATGAGAAGAACAATCCGCGCAAAAGAGTCACAAAGTGCATTGTATGTAAAGGTCTTGATCATAACATCCTTACATGTCAAGGTCCTCCAGTTGGGTCTAACCCCAAGAAGAAAGGAGTTAGAATGGAGTGTTAACGTTAATGGGGATGAGTTTTGTATTACTGCTGCACCAACAAAGAATATGAGGAAGGTCGTGTCTGCACCAAATACTACATCAAAATCTGCATCAAAGAAAGCAACAACATATGCATCAAAGAAATCAGCTGAGGTACCACCATTGTCAAAGGGCAAAGCAGCTGCTACTACACCATCTACTTCTTCAGCTGGTTCCCAGAAAAAGGGTAAGACAACTGCACCATCCTCCTCCACTGCACCCAAAAGGAAGGTAACACATCCATGTACTTCTTCTACACCTTCATTTGTCTGTTTTAACCAGACTTATCATGGTACTGTTAATATTTCTAGCCAAACAATCAACATTTCTGAACCACCATCAAAAAGGGTTAGAAAGCCTAACTTTAAATATCATTAATATCAGAAATGTTGGTTCCTGTTTTCCCTTATTTCTTTTACCATTTCTTTGAACAATTGAAAGTTTGTAAAGGCATACATACTAGTAGTCAGTTTCTGTTTTAAGAGTCATGACAGTATTTTATTTATGAATCTATGGTTTTTAAAGTACGGAGACAGTGATGCTTTTATTTGTTAATCTAAGTTATTTCATTTAAAATACTCATAACTGCAAACTAACATTACATTGAGAAATACTTCCAATCTGTTACGTTAACTTTGTTGACATGAGTTAACTTCTAATTCTGCACTTTATCTTCAATTTATCTTTAAATTGTGCATAAATTTGATCTTCAGAATTGTACAGTTGCTTTTGTTTTTCCATAAAGATTGCATCAGAAACTCATTGGAAATCTTCACACTTTTGGCATTTTAGGTACCCAATACCATAATTCCATGATGTCTGAGATATGTTTAACATCCTCACCTTAGTTGAATGGCATTTGGGGTTGATACAAGGAGTCTGTGACCAAGGACAGTCAGCAAATATGTGATCACCAACACAAGCATCACAACCTCCCTTGTACTGAGGTTCCATGGATTTAACTGCATCAGTAGCTCCATCAAACCATTCAAAATATGAACACATTGGATTAGAACAAGAAAATAATTTCTTCCCTGAATTGACACCATCTTTAACCTTTAGAAGCTTTCGAATTCCATTACAAGGAACTAGTTTACACCGTGAGTAAATCCAAGGACAATCCATGGATTCATGATATTTTTCGCTACACATTTCACATTCCTGCATTTTGATTAACTATAAATTAAAATCATTACTATACTATAAATTCTAATGATGCTTTTTTTTTATGGAATTTGAACTTACCATTTTAATGCTTGAGCTAGCAGCCATTAAAGTTGATGAAGAAACACTACCAATACACTGTAAATACGTTTTGGATCACCACCATATATAAGAGTACTTCTGTGAAAAAATGGCCGTTATTGTCAACGGTCGGGATCTGTCACCGTCCGTTTCAGATCCTCGGACACGTGTCACCATCTAATCATTTTGGACAAGATGGGAATTTTCCAATATTCGAGGGCTAAGATGGTAAAATTCCATGACTCGTGCGTGTCACATGTATCGCATATTCGTTGAATCTAGACACGAAGGACATAAATATAAATTCCTACACATGCGGGTACACATGTGTGCGTTTTTGACTAATTAACTATGTCTAACGGCAAAAGTAAAAAGTAAGGTTTTGGGGCATTTTGACTTATTTTTTAACGTTCGGGGAATTTTGACAAGGTGATGGTCGAAATTGGGGCATTTTGCCTCTTAACCCTTAAGATAATGGACAACAAAAAATTAACTTGTTTTTAAGATAATGTGCGGTGTGCCTTAGTAGAACTGTAACGAAAAGAACTTGTCTTTCACAAACATTGCAGGTCCATTGGCTGGGTTTAACAGGCAGTAGCTGAACAACAATGCGCTTCAAACACGAAGTAGTTAGCATCCAGCAAGTTCCCGAGAAGCTAATGTTGTTGATTAGTCACTAACATAACTCTTTGGCAGATCTCAGTATTTTTTGGTTTTTCAAGATTAAATGCCTACTTCCTAAAGCTCTGAAGATTATAGAGTTGAATTAGCAATCTCCTTTGCATGGTTGGACTAAAATAAATGTTTATGGTTGTTATCTTGGAAATCCAGGTCTTGCTGGTTGTGGCTTAGTTTTCCGTAACTCTAACTGTTTGATGTAGTTGTTAGTTTGGCACAATCGATAGGTGTGTATCTTTGCTTTTGGAATTGCTTGCTCCAAGGGTATTACTAGAATTTGGTTTGAGTGTGACTTGATGCATGTTGTTAAAGCTTTATCATATTATTCTTTGGTGCCTTGGAAACTAGCACTTCATTAGGCTAATGCATGGAGTTCTTGTCAACTATTCAATTTAGGTACTCACACATTTATAGGAAGGGTAATGCAATGATTGATATATTGGCAAAGAGGCTCCCCTCCGCAGGTTACTAATGGTGGAATGAGTCGCCTTTCTTTATTTGTTCGGTTGTGGGTAATGACAGAACAAGTATGTCTTTGTCTTTCGTTCTAGATACACGAGTTCTCGATGGAATACTTATCTCCTTTTATTAGTTCTTAGAATTGATCAAATAAAACGCTAATCATATATCCCCAAAATGCATCTGTAGACCAAAATGAACAATATATCCCCATCCCAGACCTCTTCCTAGTTTTTTTTTTTTTTTTTTTCTTTTTCTTTTTTTTAAGGTAAAAGTTATATTAGCCTGATTGTGGTCCTAGATTCCTCTAAAGTAAAAATATTTAGTTGACTAGTCATTGAAATCAAACAAAACAGGATTTGATTATAAAACATCCCTTCTACTTAACAAGTTAATTTTTTTTAACTTGACTAGTATATTTTAATCAAGCAATATAATACAAAAGTTTTACAATATCATTTTTTCCAAAAATATTAGAAAGGATACTTTCTTTTTGTACTTGTTGTTGCAAATGCTTCGAGATGTGTTGTAGTCTTCTTATTCTTGCTTCTTTTGCTACTGAGTCCGCTGCTGTATTGTGATATCTCTGTTAATAAATTTTATCCAGGCTTGTGGTAGTTTGTTGAGAATGGAGGTAATATCTTCTAAAGTATTCTCTGACACCCAGGCAATTGCTGGATCTTTTTTGTTAATGCAATCTGACAAAACTTTTCAATCTGTAACAATATAGACGCTAAAACGGGTTATGAACGGACATTTTAGAAAAATTGAAACCTCAACCTGCAGTCTAGGATAGAGATATGAAATGGAGATGGTCCCTTAATCGTACGAGGAGGTTTAGAGGACATTTATCACAGGGTACGTATAAGTTGGATGTCGAAATCTATTGAGAATCCTGCAACTCAACGTGGATACATTAGGAACCCCTAGTCCCGAACTAACCCAACTCACAGGAGTGGACATACTTGCAACTTGCAAGAGGAGTCAGTATCAGCATAATAATACTGGTGTTCCAAAACTATCAACGCACAGCAATCAGCATTATGAAGATGTCCGCCATCCTTGGCTAATGTAAAGCATTTCAAATCAGCATTATTTAAAGGCTTAATATGATCCATTTAATATCTGACAAATGAAACGAAAATAAGAAGAGGGTTTGGTTACACAAATTCATCAGACAATATCAGTAGGTGTCCTAGTGTGATAGTTTCAAAAGGCTTTGCCAAAGATGGCCTACTCGTGCCTGACAACGATAGCTCGACTGATACTTCTTGCATAGTTGGCCGAGTGCTTGGATCACTACATAAGCATGAAATTCCGACCTTGGCAACGTACACTAATTCTTTCTGAACACCATTATCCGGAGCTCCAACGCGTTGGTCTAAGATGTCTCTCAACATTCTATATGTCTTCATAGCTTTTGAAGTCGTAGACAGAATAAGTAATTCAGAGAGTAGTTTGATGTCTTCAGATGGATGCCTCCCCATTAGAACTTCAAATATTATTACCCCAAAGCTATAAACATCACACTTTTCGGTTACCTTCATTGTATAAGCAAGCTCTGCAACAACATTATACATATAAAAAAATAAAAATAAAGTAAGGATGTTAACGTACCAACTCAGGAAAATGGCAGAAACAAAAATAGTATTTAAGTTTAAATTGAATTGTACCTGGAGCAACATATCCAAAGGTTCCTGCAAGTGATGTCCAATTGGATGAATCTGGCTTCAAAATCCTTGCAGTACCAAAATCAGACACACATGAGCCTCATATTCCGGATCCAACAAAACATTGTTACTTGCTAAGTCCCTATGAACTAATGCAGGTACGCAATCATGGTGCATGTAAGCAAGTGCATTAGCTGTTCATGTGATGAACCTTATTCTATTTATCCAATCAAACTTCGCTGCTTGTTCTCCATCAGATAAAACACTTTTCAAGCTTCCCCTCTCTATAAACTCATACACCAAAAATGAGATCCGTCGTTCTGGAATAGAACAGAAACCAAAAAGCTTCACGATGTTCCTGTGACGAGTTTCTGTCAATGCATTCACTTCGCTTTCAAAAGACTTCATGTCAACTAACTCAGAATTTTCATCTGGCATGTGAAGTTTCTTCACGGCAACAACCTGGCCATTTGACAGCTCTGCTTTATAAACGCTCTCATATCCTCCTGTTCCAATGCAATATTTCGAATCAAAATTCTCTGTTGCTTCTAATATGTCTTCGAACAATAATGTGCCATCGTAATCCCATACCGAGAACAAGTTTCTTCCCACATTGGTAGACCCAATTTTGGCTGAATCTGTTAAGAGTTAACGTAATGTTCTTGTGCACAAGTGTTGAGTACAAGCTTTACTTAATATGCATCTTAGAATTCAGGTTACTTTAGTCTTATGAACAAGTCTTGTGTACAAGACATATCTATCATGCATTTATGAATGCATCTGTTCTAGTGTAGAAAATGAATGGACAAAGAAGGTCCACATGTATCTCTCTACTTGGGTCATATATTGACCAAGTGAGGAAAGAGAAAAAAAAAAGAAGAAGAAACTTTATGTTAATGAAATCAAAGAGATAGAGAGGAAATACTTTCCCCATCTCCATTTCAAACAAAATCAATCCAAAATATCAAACCTAATCAATCAATTTACTAACAATTGCTAAGTTGCAAAGGTTGAGTGAAGTCCATGAAAGAAGTAACTATTGTGTGGTTAAACCGGAAAATTTTGAGGAAGCATCAAAAGAACCGATTTGGATGAAAGCTATGGAAGAAGAAGTTTTTGTCATTGACAAGAACGATACATGGGAGAAGGTAGCAAGGCCAAGTGACAAAGAAGTTATTGGAGTGAAGTGGATCTACAAGGTGAAGTACAATGCAGATGGAACGGTTCAAAGATACAAAGCAAGGTTGGTGGCAAAGGGCTACTCACAATAACCCGGTATCGACTACAAAGAAACATTTTCACCGGTTGCTCATCTTGACACCATTAGAGCCGTGATTGCTATGGCTTTCCAAGAACGTTGGTTACTTTAACAACTTGATGTCAAATCGGCATTTTTGAATGGAGAACTCCATGAAGAGGTCAATGTAGAACAACCACAAGGTTTTTTGGTGGAAGAAGAAGAAGACAAAGTATACAATTTGAAGAAAGCTTTGTATGGTCTCAAGCAAGCACCAAGAGCTTGGTATAGTGAGATAGATGGATACTTCAAGAGGCAAAACTTTAACAAAAGCAAGAGTGAGCCTACATTATATGTGAAAAAAAAAGGGACGTATTTTCTCATCGTTGCCTTGTATGTTGATGATCTCATCTTTACGGGTAATGATGCTCATATGATTGAGCAATTCAAGAGAGAAATGATGATGAAATATGAGATGAGTGACATGGGTTTGCTCAAGTACTTCCTTGGTATAGAAGTTCATCAAAGTGATGATGGAGTGTTCATTTCTCAAAGCAAGTATGCCGAAAAGGTGTTTAAGAAATTTGGTATGCTTGGTTGTAACCCCACATCTACCCCACTTATAGTGAATGAGAAACTCAAAAAGGATGATGGAGGAAGAAAGGTTGATGAGACTTACTATAGAGGTCTTATTGGAAACTTGTTGTACCTTACACATACAAGACCCGACATCATGTTTGCTTCAAGTATGCTTTTTAGGTTCATGAGTTCACCTAGTCATCATCTACATCTTGGCGTGGCAAAGAAGTTGTTAAGGTATATTCAAGGAACAATGAATTTTGGAATCATGTATTCAAGAAATTTGGATGTCAAATTAGTTGGCTATTGTGATAGCGACTTGGGAGGGTGTATTGATGACATGAAGAGTACATTGGTTATGCTCTTTCTCTAGGTTCGGGTATATTTACATGGGCATCGAAGAAGCAAGAAACCATATCTCAATCCACGGCGGAAGCGGAGTACATTTCGGCATCAATAGCTACATGTCATGTTGTATGGCTAAGAATAATCATGGAAGACATTCAAGAGAATCAAGAAGAAAGCATCGTAATTTTTTGTGACAACAAATCGGCAATTGCTATGTCCAAAAATTCGGTTGATCATTGTAGAGCAAGACACATTAAACTCAAGTACCATTTCATTCGAGAAGCGGTTGAAGATGGTGAGATAAAACTCAAGTATTGCAAGACGGAAGATCAATTGGCGGACATATTCACCAAGGCACTTCCCAAAGGTAAATTTCAAAATTTCCGTGAGCTACTAGGAGTTGGAGAACATCACATTAAGGAGGAGATTGTTAAGAGTTAATGTAATGTTCGTGTGCACAAGTGTTGAGTACAAGCTTTACTTAACATGCATCTTAGAATTCAGGTTACTTTAGTCTTATGAACAAGTCTTGTGTACAAGACATATCTATCATGCATTTATGAATGCATCTGTTTTAGTGTAGAAAATGAATGGACAAAGGAGGTCCACGTGTATCTCTCTACTTGGGTCATATATTGACCAAGTGAGAAAAGAGAAAAAAAAAGAAGAAACTTTATGTTAATGAAATCAAAGAGATGGAGAGGAAATACTTTCCCCATCTCCATTTCAAACAAAATCAATCCAAACTATCAAACCTAATCAATCAATTTACTAACAATTGCTTAGTTGCGAAGGTTGAGTGAAGTCCATGAAAGATGTAACTATTGTGTGGTTCAACCGGAAAATTTTGAGGAAGCATCAAAAGAACCGGTTTGGATAAAAGCTATGGAAGAAAAAGTTTTTGTCATTGACAAGAACGATACATGGGAGAAGGTAGCAAGGCAAAGTGACAAAGAAGTTATTGGTGTGAAGTGGATCTACAAGGTGAAGTACAATGCATATGGAACGGTTCAAAGATACAAAGCAAGGTTGGTGGGAAAGGGCTACTCACAACAACCCTATGACTACAAAGAAACGTTTGCACCGGTTGCTCGTCTTGACACCATTAGAGCTGTGATTTCTATGGCTTCCCAAAAAGGTTGGTTACTTTAACAACTTGATGTCAAATTGGCATTTTTGAATGGAGAACTCCATGAAGAGGTCTATGTAGAACAATCACAAGGTTTTGTGGTGGAAGAAGAAGAAGACAAAGTATACAAGTTGAAGAAAGCTTTGTATGGTCTCAAGCAAGCACCAAGAGCTTGTTATAGTGAGATAGATGGATACTTCAAGAGGAAAAACTTTAACAAAAGCAAGAGTGAGCCTACATTATATGTGAAGACAAAAGGTATGTATATTCTCATCGTTGCCTTGTATGTTGATGATCTCATCTTTACGGGTAATGATGCTCATATGGTTGAGCAATTCAAGAGAGAAATTATGATTAAATATGAGATGAGTGACATGGGTTTGCTCAAGTACTTCCTTGGTATAGAAGTTCATCAAAGTGAAGATGGAGTGTTCATTTCTCAAAGCAAGTATGCCGAAAAGGTGTTTAAGAAATTTGGTATGCTTGGTTGTCAACCCACATCTACCCCACTTGTAGTGAATGAGAATCTCAAAAAGGATGATGGAGGAAGAAAGGTTGATGAGACTTACTATAGAGGTCTTATTGGAAACTTGTTGTACCTTACACATACAAGACCCGACATCATGTTTGCTTCAAGTATGCTTTTTAGGTTCATGAGTTCACCTAGTCATCATCTACATCTTGGCGCGACAAAGAGGTTGTTAAGGTATATTCAAGGAACAATGAATTTTGGAATCATGTATTTAAGAAATTTGGATGTCAAATTAGTTGGCTATTGTGATAGCGACTTGGGAGGGTGTATTGATGACATGAAGAGTACATTGGTTATCCTCTTTCTCTTGGTTCGGGTATATTTACATGGGCATCGAAGAAGCAAGAAACCATAGCTCAATCCACGGCGGATGCGGAGTACATTTCGGCATCAATAGCTACGTGTCATGTTGTATGGCTAAGAAGAATCATGGAAGACATTCAAGAGAATCAAGAAGAAAGCACCGTAATTTTTTGTGACAACAAATCAGCAATTGCTATGTCCAAAAATTCGGTTGATCATTGTAGAGCAAGACACATTAAACTCAAGTACCATTTCATTCGAGAAGCGGTTGAAGATGGAGAGATAAAACTCAAGTATTGCAAGACGGAAGATCAATTGGCGGACATATTCACCAATGCACTTCCCAAAGGTAAATTTCAAAATTTCCATGCATTCTGAAAGGCCTTCATGTTTGGAACCGGACCACTCAATTCATTGTAAGAAATATCCACAACAGTCAAGCTAACCATTTGATAAAATGAAGATGGAATTGATCCAAAAAGTTTGTTGTGCGATAAATTTAAGTTTTCTAGTTTGTCTAGTTTTCCGAAGTCTGACGGTATCTCTCCACTCAACTCGTTCTGACTAAAATCCAGCAGTATATATAACGAGTCCAAGCCTCCAACTGGATTGGAATGCTTCCATTATAATTGTTGCTTCTTAAATCCAAGGACAATAACTTTGAACACTTCCCAAGTTGTTTGGGTATTGATCCAATAAGTTCATTTCTTGATAAGTAAAGATACTGCAAGTTGAACAACATTCCCTCCGAGGGTGACAACCTACCAGAAAGTTTGTTATTGGACAGATATAAAGTGATTAAAGAAGACAATTCAAACAGCTCCTCTGGAATTTCCCCTACTAAATGATTTGTATGAAGATAAAGTTCACTTAAAATCTTTAGTTTTCCAAGTTCATGCGGTATTCTGCAAAGGATATTGTTCGGCGAGAGAGACATTCTGTTAACTTCGACAATCCCCTCGTGTTTAGAAATATCACCATATAACATATTGAAACCCAGGTTAATCCTGTATAGATTTGGATACACATGAAATTCCTTCGTTATATTATCAACTAGTTTATTCTCTGACATCCCGAGTACTCTTAGGCTTGTGCAGTTTCTAAGGATCTTTGGTATAGGACCCGTGAAATGGTTACTATCAACTATAAACTGTTCTAGTTTTTTTTTTTGATCGGTCAAAGAGAAAATTCATTGAAAAGAGAGGTACTTAAGAGGGGTACCTCAATTCAATGAATGCAAGCGCGAACAAAAAGTGAAGGGCGTTTCGACAAACCCAAAACAACGAAAAAACAAACTTACAAAGGCCGGAACAAAGAGTCCCACAATGCAATCACCATATTCGCCGTTAGACCTAACATCCTTATGTTCGATTCGGCCCAAAACACAAGTGTAGTGCACATCTTATTCATAATACTAATAAGAGTTTTACACATTTCTACGATACACATCCTAGGTTGTCCAAGATAGTTCTGTAATTTTAACAAGTGTTGTGTTACATATTTGTATGATACACATCCTTTGTTGTCCAAGATAGTCCTACAATTTTAACAAGTCTTGTGTTACATATTTGTACGATACACATCCTTTGTTGTCCAAGAAAGTCATACAACTTCAACAAGAGTTGTGTTAGGCTTTCAAAGTAATTTGGAAAGATATTCACAACTTTGGCAAAATATGTCGAACCATGAATCACATCACCCTTTACAACTCTTAGTCAAGTATTGTAGAAAAACTTGTACTTTCTTCAATACCCCACCTACACAATGTATAAAATAGCGTTGTCGTAGGGGTACTACAACGCTAATACAGTGTCGTCAATGACAATTTTTCCCGTAGTGAACATTACGCGAAGTAGTGAGAAGATTGTTAATTCTCTGCAGCTCAACCTTCAAATTCTCATTTTCCTTGTGAACATGAGAGTTTAACTCCTCATTATTTGCAGATTCAGTAGCTAAGCGGTCTGACAAAGAGTATGATGTTTCTACCTTTTCACTTAAAATCTCATTTTCAATCATATAACAGTTAATTTGGGATGTGAGGTTTGAATGTTCGGCTCGAAAGTCATCAGCTAATTCCTTGGCTTCGAGAAAATAAATGTAATATTTTGAAGACTGGGCTTGACGAAAAATAAAATAAGAAGGATAGTAAAGATAAAGTTAAGGCAAAACCGGAAGAATAGAAAAAACAAGACTTACTACGAAGCTCATTGGCCTTTTGTTTACCCAGGTGAATATTCTTTCTCGTCGGTGAGACCCTTTTGAAGTTCACGAATGCGAATACTTGCTTTCCCAACTGTTCATGAGATACCCTTGTCTCTACGAGTTGAGCCATGTGACGATTAAACTCCTGCGAAATAAAGCGAGTCTAGGCGAACAATTAAGCGAGAGTCTACAATACTTACCGGGCCCATTATAGCAGCATGTTGTTGTAGGATCGAGCAAGAGAGAGAGAGCACACGCGGAAGCAATAAAAGACTACATTGATAATCAGTTTGGTGTACAATCTCTCATGGCTTAATAGCCTACTTATAGTCTCACAAACTTGACAATCACTCAAAGTACTTTCCTAATACAAGCAAACTCTAAATAAAGCACACATTCCTAACATAACACAAACTCTAAATAGAACTCTTCTAGAACTCTCTAGAACCGGCACAACTTGCTCTTCTAGTTAACCCGAACTTCCAAATATCGCACCTTGTGTCAACTGTTCCGATTGATCCAACTTGACTGCGTCAGGCTAACAGTAGTTGATCCATTCCGACTTATCAACAACACTTGTTGATCTACGAACCAAATCCATATCTTGGTTTAACTTCCAACATCCTCCCTTAAACCAAGATATCATTCAACGAGAATTCCGTAACCCTCTTCTACTCCTTATCTTCTTCCATTGATCGACGTTTGCACGTCCTTGTCTTTTCTCATCTTCCAATCCTCTTCTTCCATTGATAAACGTTAACACGTTCTTGTCTTTTCTCATTCTTCTTCAAAGAAACCACCAAACAAACCCTTACTCCTTGATACTCGATTATGGCTTGTCCCAACTTCATGATCACACCGGAATTCCGTCAATCAAACTCAAACTCAAATAAAAAACGAAGCACAAACATCAAACTAACTAACAAACAAAGATCAAACAGCAAACCAACTAAAACGAAGCAATCTTCTAATTTTGCTTAACAGCAATCTTCATACCATCGCAAACTTCTCTTCTTCTTCATCTTCATCGCAGCGGAACATCATTCTTAACAAGCTAGAAACACTATCTACTTGTTAGCCAAACACAAAACCAAATTCTTCAACTCATCAACGAGCATTGTAGCTCATCTTCATAATTTCTTCACTGAGCATTGTAGCTCAAACTCAACACTTGTTTAATCTTTATTACTACTGTAATGATCCAGCTCACCTCATTTTTCGATTTTTATAGGTATCATTTCAGTCTCTAACAACCATGATCCATCTCACCTCGTTTTACAATATTTTCCGGCATCATTGGCATCCTTTCTCCACAACTCATGGGATTTTAACCCACTATTGTTGTTCTCTACAACTCATGGGATTTTCACCCACTATTGTTGTTCTCTACAACTCATGGGATTTTCACCCACTATTGTTGTCTTCACTTCTCAAATTCCACCCTGGAATTTCTTCACTTCTCTAGCCAAATCCCCACTTGGGATTGCTTCACACAACGTGCAGACTTTACTCGCCTACAATGTTGTTTCACGCACACAACCTTGTGACGTCTCTTCCACAACTCATAGGCTTAACCTCCTTTTGTTGTCTTCTCACACATCACCCTTGGTGATTACTTATCTTACTTCACAACCTCACTGATGTTTCTTCTTCTCTTCTTTTCTTCTTTGTTCCAGTTACGTTATTGTTACGAAACCTTCACACGTCTTTTCTTTTCAAGATTCTCTCACAATCTTTCCCTTGTTATGCTTCTGCCACAAGCAATAACTAACACAAAGTCTGCCACACTTTGTAAGACTTCCAAGTTTCTGCCACAAACTCTTCAATCACCATGTTTGAGCTTAAACTCAACATCCTCCCTTAAGCTCAAACATATCCACCCAACATACCTTGTCATTCTAAGTTTCTGAATTCGATCACCTTAATCAAACTGTACTAGCCCTGCTGCAATACCAGCTTTGATCCTCTATCAAACTGTACCATCCTCTGACTACAATACCAACTTTGATCCTTTCGTCTTTTTCGAATCCATGACTTAACCCTTCGAATCAACCACTCACCCAAAGCTTCTTACCTCAACCAACATCAAATTTGCTTTCTGCAACGCCTCTGACATTTAACTGTCACACTTTCTTCACTGTTATAACACTTTTGTTACTGTCACCAACTGTGACACTTTCTTCTGTTACGCTTCTGTAACAATTCTTCTTAACACTTTTGTTAACACTTCTGTTGATCTGTTACAACTCCACTGTAACAACTTCTTCTGTAACTGTTCTGTAACAACTACTCTGTCACACTTCTGTAACAACTACTCACTGTGATTGTTCTCTGTAACACATCATATACTGTAACAAACCTTCAATAACACTTTTTCTTTCCTTTTTTTTTTTTTTTTTTTTTTTTTTTTTTTTTTTTTTTTTTTTTGTCGTGAAACCCTAATCTCCATCTCTATTGATTTGTGCACCAATTAGACAAACGCAGTAACTACTTCCCTGAATCACACGACGAGATCGAACCACTTCTCTTCCTTGTCTCTCGGCAACAACTATCACTGGGAACAACAATTCTTCTTGGCAGCATCAACTAACAACGACCACCAAAAGACTACGTAAAAATTCCTTCTTCTTTTGTTCAACTCGAGCAACAACATATGATCATCACAGCTCCATTGACTTCAACAGCAGCTTCTCTTTTCTTCCATCGAGTTTCATCACCAGCTCGAGCTCTTTATCATCAATGGTTACTACTTTACGTCACTGCCATCATCAGCTTGTCATCAACAACAACGAGATTGCTATAACAGCTCAACTCAATTCGAATCCCATCTTGAGTTCTGATTTCCTTCAGCATCAGCTTCGTTACAGGCTCAGTGTATCAAACTTCTTCTTATTCATCTCTGTAAACTTCTGACCTAATCATCGCACCACAACTCCCAGATTTTCAATCGCTTCAACCACCATCCATACTTTTCCCTGAATTTTTTTTCCGTGTCCACCACAGCAAAATATCTTCCCGGTTTCAGACTCCAAAGATCCGCAACTTATTTGTGAATACCCATCAGAGATCATGCCTTGCCAACGTTAGTTCTTCTTCACAAAATTTCTTGATCAAAATCTCTTTCAGACTCAATCTTCTCTCGTTTCAGCATCTTCTTCTCAAACCCTAGCTCCTTCAAAAACAGCAACACGACAACCTTTTGCCGGCACCTAACTTCTTCTTTCTCAGCACAACCAAACTCCACTGTATCAGAACAGAACTCTGATGAAGACAAACACCAACACAGCAACAAGGCTTGACAAGCCTTCGAACACTTCTTTCTTCTTTCTTTGACACGAACAAATCTTTTTTTTTATTACTTCTTTAAAACCTCTCGAACCCTAACAACACCAACACAGCAAAAACAAAATCACACGAAAATTCTTTATCACCGAAAATCTTCTAACTCTTTCTCCTTCTCCTCTCCCTGCCTCTCACCTTGCTCTGATACCACATGTAGGATCGAGCAAGAGAGAGGAGAGCACACGCGGAAGCAATAAAACGACTACATTGATAATCAGTTTGGTGTACAATCTCTCATGGCTTAATAGCCTACTTATAGTCTCACAAACTTGACAATCACTCAAAGTACTTTCCTAATACAAGCAAACTCTAAATAAAGCACACATTCCTAACATAACACAAACTCTAAATAGAACTCTTCTAGAACTCTCTAGAACCGGCACAACTTGCTCTTCTAGTTAACCCGAACTTCCAAATATCGCACCTTGTGTCAACTTCCCAGTTGATCCAACTTGATCAACGTCAACCGCTGCGAGGTTGATCCATTCCGACTGTATCAACAACACTTGTTGATCTACGAACCAAATCCATATCTTGGTTTAACTTCCAACACTGGGCTTGACGAAAAATAAAATAAGAAGGATAGTAAAGATAAAGTTAAGGCAAAACCGGAAGAATAGAAAAAACAAGACTTACTACGAAGCTCATTGGCCTTTTGTTTCTGCTTAGCTGAATATTCTTTCTCGTCGGTGAGACCCTTTTGAAGTTCACGAATGCGAATACTTGCTTTCCCCAACTGTTCGCGAGATACCCTTGTCTCTACGAGTTGAGCCATGTGACGATTAAACTCCTGCGAAATAAAGCGAGTCTAGGCGAACAATTAAGCGAGAGTCTACAATACTTACCGGGCCCATTATAGCAGCATGTTGTTGAAGAGAGATTCAACGAAGCATTCATTATGAAAGATTGATCCTCGGCTAAGAAGGTGTCGGAGCTAAAGGAAACCAAAGATTCAGCGGCGGGGATGCGAGAGCGGCGTCTTTCCGAGTTAAAGTAAAAATGTCCCTTAGAAAATCCATATCGGAACGTAAGCCGGATCGTCAACTTCGTAGACCATCTTCTTCTTTTCCTTGTTCTCGGCATCGACTTTTAGACGGCTTATCTGGAGAATCTTCCACATTAATTGTGGGAATTGGGATGCAAGATCTCGTACCCAATGGTGCTTGAGTGGGAGCGGCTTTATGAGGGACCTTGGTAGATTGTTCTTTGGGAAGAGGAAGCGGTGACTTGGGGGCACCTTTGAACCTGGAATTCGGGTTAAGGCACCAAATCTTAAGTCTGCGCTTGGCGTTTTGGGGTCCTTGTTAATAGAAGAATTAGGAGAAACATCTGAGAAACGCCGGGTTAAGATGACGAAGCAAATAAAACACGAAGTACAAAAAAAATATGTATAGAAAGGTACCTTGGAAACGAGAAGAAGAAACTTCGTGACGATCACGCTTTCTTAGATTCCTTGAGGATCCATAGGCTCTTCTTCGTGCGAGATATGCCATTAGAAGCCGGAAAGAAATACAAGAGGGGAAGAGAAAGTTAAAATACCTTTTCGAGAGATAGGAGATTCAACATTAGATTTCTTCTTGCGGTCTTTCAACAAACCGGGAGGAGGGAATAAATACTGCAGCAAAAATAACAAAGTCAAGAACACTATATATAGGAAAATGAATAAGTTAAAGGGTGACGAAGTATACCCCATCATCAGGCATCTCTGACCAAATAAGCCTCCCGGGTTCATAAGTCGCAAGATGAAGATGCTCAGGAAGAGGACCAGTACGAGCTACTCCATTCTCATCAAAACCCCAAACCAAAGGGCCTTCAACTATCAAGGGGAACATCATCCAATCTTCGTCATTGGAAAAGCGACGACGGTTATTCCTCGCATGGCCGAAAGGTTCAACGTCTTGGATGAGGGATTTAGACGGATCATCCATAGGTCTTCGGGCGAGCTTAATATCCCATTCTTGGTATTTCCTCGTGGATAGAGTCCTGTTAGAGTAATTCTCCAGAAAGGATTCAACAGGATCAATTTCCTTCACAACCAACGGAATCTGAGAAGGATTGCCGTTCGAGCATCTAAAGAACTCATTCGCAATACGAATCGCGTTCCCACTTAATTGAAATACACCTCGGTTGAGTTGGGTTAGAATCTCATAGAAAAGAGGGTTTTTAGCATCATACAATGGGAAAGCAAGCCCAGCACGCAGTTGGGAATGAGTTTCGGCTTGAATCCATCTATAATTCAACTCCATGAATTTTGTGGCAGTAACGGGAGGGACAGTTGAAGAATCTATCGTCGGAGACAAGGTTAAACCCTTGTTCTGAAATTCCTCTTGAAAATACTCAAAGGTTTTGGACTGTGTTGGAGGCGGAATCTTTTTAGGAGCCATGACTCAGAGATAATCAACAAATTAAGTATAACCAGAAGACTAAAGAAACACTGCAAGGAAGGAAAAAGATGAAGAGCAGCAGCAGGAAAGAAGATGAAGAACGGAGAATAATAAGAAAAGAGAGAAAATTGAAATATTTATACCAAGTCAGACGCCAACCGGGTACAGCAGGTCAACCAGACGGTGAAAGGAGAGGAACCGGTTGTAAACGGTTACGAAGAGACGTGGCTAACATGGAAGCGAGATTTAAGGAGACGTGGCGGAGTTGGATCGACAGAAGATTCTCTTCCCTTTCTTGGTCCTCGCGAATGGGAAGAGACAAGGAAAAATGTAGGTACGGAAAACCTACTCGCCACGTGGTCGAACGAGGTTAAACGAAACCACGAAGTAAATCTTGAAATAAAGGTTGCCTACGGGTCTCGAGAAGAAGTGTCAGTGACAAGTCAAATCATGTGTCAGAGTTACTTTATTGAATATTGGATCTGCGAAGTTATATTTCATCCAAGATCCGCGAAGATATTTTACGAAGTATGAGAGGAGACACGAAGTCTAAATTGTTGAAAAAGAAATAAAACAGCTGTACCGACAAGGTACCGAAGAAATAGGTGAAAGGAGTGGAATAACTTTATTGAAAATAGCCTCGGCGAAGTTGTTTATAGGTGAAAATCGTTTCCGCCGATTTCGGTAAATTCGGTAGGTGAGTGAGAAACTGGTTTAAACCTAAACAAATGTGCTGCACGTGAGCACTTTATAGATTCGAGAGATCAATCTGTACAAGTCCGACCTAAACCAAGAAATGGCCATTCCAGACTTGCTTCGGTCACAAAGTGGAGGAGAAGGGTTGATTTGGGGAGGGAAGCAAAGAAAGGTGTGGAGACCAGACATAGTGCAGGAGAGTAGTATCTCGACTTGTATTAGAAAGTGAAAGCTTAGGAAGCTTGCAAGGGATGAAAGCTTTTTGGAGAGCTTGCAAAGTTGCCTTTTCTGAGAGTGTTGTATTTTTCTCCTGACCGAGACTTGTTGTCTGGTGGAAATAGGTAAAGACCTATTTATACAAGTCGAGATTGAAACGTACCCTGGCCTCATGAAGGAAGAGAGTAAAGGGTGAAATAATGGGAGGAGGTGGTAACCACATGGTGTTTATGGGTGAAAACGGTTTCACCATTATTTCCTCATTTATTTGACCGCTTTATTCCTATTCACGCTTTCTTAATGTGAGCGTAGTGTACGCTGCAAAGGTGTGACCGCCAAACCAAAACCCTAGAAAGCATCCCCTAGTTTGTGTTGATGTCTCGAGTGTTGGTTGCACCTTGAGTGCAAGTGGCGCTGCTAGTGGCGCGTGTGGCATGTGACATTGGCATGTGCGGAATGCCTTTGTTGCGGGTTACATCTTGAGTGCAAGTGGCAATGCCAGAGCTGCTAGTGGTGTGTGTGGCATGTGCGGAATGCCTTGGTGGTAGGTTGTACGTTGAGTGTAAGTGACAATGCCAGAGCTGCTAGTGACGTGTGTGGCAAGTGCCAATGGCGTGTGTGGAATGCCTTGGTGGTAGGTTGCACGGTTTGCAAGTTAGGCTACCAGCGTGTGCGTTTGGCATGTGTCAATGGCACGCATGGCCATTAGGCTATGTTCTAGTAAGAAAGCTACCAGCGATGCGTGTTGGCATGTGCCAATGGCATGCTCGGCCATTAGGCCATGGCACGGTAAGAAAAGCTACCGACGATGTGTGTTGGCATGTGCCAATGGCATGCTAAACCATTAGGGCCATGGCACAGTAAGAAAAGCTACCGGTGATCTAGGTTGTAAAGGCGCTAGGCAAGGCGGCGCCAAGCCCAGCGCTCTAGCGCCTAAGGCGCCCTAAAGACGCCTTTTTAGAAAAATCAGTTTAAGCAATTTGGCGCACTGGGCGCCTTTTTCCTGTGCGCCAGCCAACGCTTAATCGCCTTTTACAACATAGCCAATGATGCATGTTGGCATGTGCGATGACATGCGTGGCCAATTTGGGTCACGGCCTGGTGGAAAAGCTACTGGCCGATGCGTGTTGGCATGCGCCAATGGCATGCTCGGCCATTAGGGCCGTGGCACAGTAAGAAAAGCTACCCGACGAGCGTGTTGGCATGTACCAATGGCATGCGTGGCCAACTTGGGTCGCGCCTTGGTAGGAAAACTACCCCGGCGAGCGTGTTGGCATGTGCTAATGGCATGCGTGGCCAACTTGGGTCGCGCCCTGGTGGGAAAAGCTACCAGCGAGCGTTGTTGGCATGTGCCAATGGCATGCTCGGCCATTTGGGTCGCGCCTGGTAGGAAAAGCTACCAGCGAGCGTATTGGCATGTGCCAATGGCATGCGTGGCCAATTTGGGTCGCGCCACTGGTAGGAAAAGCTACCCGAGCGTGTTGGCATGTGCCAATGGCATGCGTGGCCAATTTGGGTCGCGCCACGGTAGGAAAAAATACTGACGAGCGTGTTGGCATGTGCCAATGGCATGCGTGGCCAATTTGGGTCGCGCCCAGTAGGAGGGAAAGCTACCCAATGGCGCCGTTGGCATGTGCCAATGGCATTCTCGGCCATTTGGGTCGCGCCTACAGTAGGAAAAGCTACCAGCGAGCGTGTTGGCATGTGCGATGGCATGCTTTCGGCCATTAGGGCCATGGCACTGTAAGAAAAAGCTACCAAAGTGATCTATGTTGTAAAAGGCGCCCTAGGCGCGCCTTTTTTAGAAAAATCCAGTTTAAGCTTAATTTGGCGCACGGCGCCTTTTTCCCTGTGCGCCATCCCAACGCTTAGTGCGCCTTTTACAACATAGCCAGTGATGCATGTTGGCATGTGCCGATGACATGCGTGGCCAATTTGGGTCACGGACTGGTGGAAAAGCTACCAGCGATGCGTGTTGGCATGCGCCAATGGCATGCTCGGCTATTAGGGCCGTGGCCTGGTAAGAAAAGCTACCAGCGAGCGTGTTGGCATGTACCAATGGCATGCGTGGCCAACTTGGTCGCGCCTTGCAGGAAAAAGCTACCGCGAGCGTGTTGGCATGTGCCAATGGAATGCGTGGCCAACTTGGGTCGCGCCACGGTGGGAAAAGCTACCCGAGCTGGCGTTGTTGGCATGTGCCAAAGGCATGCTCGGCCATTTGGGTCGCCCTGGTAGGAAAAGCTACCAATGGCGTGTTGCATGTGCCAATGTCATGCGTGGCCAATTTGGGTCGCGCCACGATAGGAAAAGCTACGACGGCGTGTTGGCATGTGCCAATGGCATGCGTGGCCAATTTGGTCGCGCACCGGTAGGAAAATCTGTTACCCAGCGACGTATTGGCATGTGCCAATGGCATGCGTGGGTTTGGTTCGCGCCCTGGTAGGAAAAGCTACCAGCAAGCGTGTTGGCATGTGCCAATGGCATGCGTGGCCAATTTGGGTCGCGCCACAGTAGGAAAATCTCTGAGCGGCGTGTTGGCATGTGCCAATGGCATGCGTGGCCAATTTGGGTCGCGCCCTGGTAGGAAAAGCTACCAGCGAGCGCTGTTGGCATGTGCCAATGGCATTCTCGGCCATTTGGGTCGCTCCCTGGTAGGAAAAGCTACCAGCGAGCGTGTTGGCATGTGCCAATGGCATGCTCGGCCATTAGGGCCATGGCCTGGTAAGAAAAGCTACCAGTGATCTATGTTGTAAAAGGCGCCCTAGGCGAGCGCCTTTTTTTTAGAAAAATCTAGATTTAAGCTTAATTTGGCGCCTGGGCGCCTTTTTTTCCCAGGCGCCAGCCCAACGCTTAGTGCGCCTTTTACAACATAGCCAGTGATGCATGTTGGCATGTGCCGATGACATGCGTGGCCAATTTGGGTCACGGACTGGTGGAAAAGCTACCAGCGATGCGTGTTGGCATGCGCCAATGGCATGCTCGGCCATTAGGGCCGTGGCCTGGTAAGAAAAGCTACCAGCGAGCGTGTTGGCATGTACCAATGGCATGCGTGGCCAACTTGGGTCGCGCCTTGGTAGGAAAAACTACCAGCGAGCGTGTTGGCATGTGCCAATGGCATGCGTGGCCAACTTGGTCGCCCTGGGTGGGAAAAAGCTACCCGGTGAGCGTTGTTGGCATGTGCCAAAGGCATGCTCGGCCATTTGGGTCGCGCCTGGTAGGAAAAGCTACCGCGAGCGTATTGGCATGTGCCAATGTCATGCGTGGCCAATTTGGGTCGCGCCTGATAGGAAAAGCTACGAGCGAGCGTGTTGGCATGTGCCAATGGCATGCGTGGCCAATTTGGTCGCGCCTTTGTAGGAAAATCTACCGTGGCGTATTGGCATGTGCCAATGGCATGCGTGGCCAATTTGGTTCGCCCTGGTAGGGAAAAGCTACGGCAAGCGTGTTGGCATGTGCCAATGGCATGCGTGGCCAATTTGGGTCGCGCCAGTAGGAAAAAGCTACCGAATGAGCGTGTTGGCATGTGCCAATGGCATGCGTGGCCAATTTGGGTCGCGCCTGGTAGGAAAAGCTACCAAATGAGCGGTAGGCATGTGCCAATGGCATTCTCGGCCATTTGGTCGCGCCCAGGTAGGAAAAGCTACCAGCGGCGTGTTGGCATGTGCCAATGGCATGCGTGGCCAACTTGGGTCGCGCCCTGGTGGGAAAAGCTACCCGGTGAGCGTTGTTGGCATGTGCCAAAGGCATGCTCGGCCATTTGGGTCGCGCCTGTAGGAAAATCTACCGGGCGAGCGTATTGGCATGTGCCAATGGCATGCGTGGCAAATTTGGTTCCGCGCCCTGGTAGGAAAAGCTACCAGCAAGCGTGTTGGCATGTGCCAATGGCATGCGTGGCCAATTTAGTCGCTACTGGTAGAAAAGCTACCAAATGGCGTGTTGGCATGTGCCAATGGCATGCTCGCCATTTGGAGTCGCGCCACAGGAAAGCTACCAGCGAGCGTGTTGGCATGTGCCAATGGCATGCGTGGCCAATTTGGCCTAGGTTGCATGATTTGCAAGCCTCGGCGTAGGCGCCATTTTGGCATAGCGTGGCTAGGGCCAAGGTAAGGGTGCTTCGCTTGGGCGTGGCGTGACTAGTCGTAGCTAGGTCCAAAGCTGAGTGCGTTTGGCATGGAAGCGCTGGCTCGGAGCTAAGTGTGGCTGGCATGATTTGCCATTGGCACGGAGGTGCGGCTAGCATGGTTGGCATACTTTGGCATCGTTTGGTGTGGATGGCATGATTTGCCATTGGGCACGAGGTGTGGCTAGCTTGGGCTAGGTGTGGCTGGCATGATTTGCCATTGGCACGGAGGTGCGGCTAGCATGGTTGGCATGCTTCGACGCGTTTGGTATGGCTGGCATGATTTGCCATTGGCATAGAGGTGCGGCTAGCATGGTTGGCATGCTTCGGCGTGTTTGGTATATCTGGCATGATTTGCCATTGGCATAGAGGTGTGGCTAGCTTAGGCTAGGTGTGGATGGCATGATTTGCCATTGGCACGGAGGTGCGGCTAGCATGGTTGGCATGCTTTGGCGCGTTTGGTGTGACTAGCATAGCTAGGGCCAAGGAAGAGTGCGTTTGGCATGGCGCGGCTAGCTCGGAGCTAGGTGTGGGCTGGCATGATTTGCCATTGGCAGAGGGAATTAGGGTTTTGTTCGTTGTAACCTAATTTGAAAAAATACCCCCTATTTATTACGACTACATGCATTAAATGTTCTAATAAATGTGTCATCGGTGACATTAGGTTATTTGGGGTTTTACGATTTTACCCTTTGTTCAAAATCCACCATCAATATTTAGTCCCCTGCTTAGCTCGGAACAGGAGCTTTGTTGCGAGGTAAGCATAAGATGGTGACAAACTATCAATAGCAAATCGTAAAGAAAATTGAAGAGGCTTGTCTGACCTTTTTATAAATAGGATTTGGAATCCTTGCCTCTCTGCGATTTTGCACAAATCGAGAGGGCCGGCACGATTGGGGAGTCAACATCATTGAGAGACAGAAGTTGGCGGCATTGAGAAGTTGGCGCGAGTTGGGAAAGTGAGCGTGTTAGCTGGAGGGACCGGCGCAAGGTGGTGAAGCTGAGTGTGCTAGCTGGCGCGACTTGGGAGGTCATTGGGAAGTTGGCACAATTGGTGGGACCGGTGCAACTTGGGAGACGTTGGAAAGTTGGGCGTGAGTTGGGAAACTGAGCGTGCTAGCTGGCGGGACCGGCGCAAGATGGGGAAGCTTAGTGTGCTAGCATGGCGCGACTTGGGCGGTCATTGGGAAGTTGGCGCAATTGGTGGGACCGGTGCAACTTGGGCGACATTGGGAAGTTGGGCGTGAGTCGGGAAGCGAGCGTGCTAGGCGGGTGGGACCTGGCGCAAGGTGGGAAGCGATCATGCTAGGCGGCGTGACTTGTGTAGACAAGGAGGGAGTAGGTGTTTCTACAGATAGCAAAGTTTCCCTGTTTTGCCTTCCTTCACGCGCGGCTTCAATCGGGCATTATCATGCTAAAATCTGGAAGCGTTATGTCCCTCATTTGCTTCCTTTCATTTTTTTAAGGTTTCGTGTTCATACCCAACGTAATTGCATCATCTCCCTCGTTTGAGAAAGGGTTCTTCTTGTTGAGTTTCTTTCTTTGTCATGTCGCCTGAGAGACGAACCATCTTCTAACCCCGGGTTCTCCAGGTCCTCGAAGGCGCGAGGTCGACTCACGGGCGGAGCATATCCCAACAAAGGTTATTCGGGTTAAGAAAATCATACCCAGTATGTTTTCTTCTTCTTTGGTGGACCGACGTACGCTACGGCTTGTTTGATAAATGAAAATTTTCCTTTTGTGCGAGATATCCCGTTAGAGCATGCGTTACTTTTATCGACGAGGATGACCTAGTCGTTCCCCTCCCTTCAAATCAAACCTTGTTGACTGCTGCAGACTTGGAGAACGCTGATTTAGGGCTCTCTTGTCATGAATACCCCTATGCAGGTTCGTCGTTTGAGACTCGTATGAGGTGTCTCTCCTCCATTTATCGGAATGTTGGCGGTTTCCTGGTGCGGAAAGAATTCATGGTCCTTTATACGAGGATATGGAAGACATACGGTCATATCGCTACCAGGAGTGTAGTGAAGTGTTGTTCGTACGCCTTGGTTTCCGTAGTGAACTGTCTTTTGCCAATGATTCTTTGAGATGGAAATATGTCCATCCGTCTTTCTTCGTCGACTATTCAAAGGTGGGAGAACATGGTGTCCACCTGTGAATCTTGGAGTTTAATATTAGCTGGTTGCGGCATCGTCTCAATATTTTGAAGGTCGAGAAATGATAGGTGTAGAATACACCGTATTTACTATCTAGTAGTTACGCTTTCTTTGCTATTTTTCTTGTGAATTATGCACTTTACGTGTGCTTTTGAGTTTTATAGGTGCAATGGAGTCGCACGGAGGAAAAGAAGAAGAAATTATCCAAATTGAGCCAAAGGGTGAAAGTGTCATCTCACATGCAAGTGACTCCTGGAGCCTAGCCACGGTTAAGGGGCATCTCTATGTGTAAAAAAAATATCATTTCAAGGGCGGATGCTGCGCGGAGTCAAACCAAGAAATTAGGGGCTGCCGTTTTAGTGGCCTATATCAACTTATGGGGTGTCTTTTCTACATGCCCTGGGTACCCCTTATCTACCTCATCAGGGTGGATGTATCCAGTTCACGTCTTATTCCTACACAGCCCTAAATTTCAGAGCAATTGATTGCTTTCAATCATTCACTCATTAACTCAGAGGAGAGGCCATTGAGACTGCTGTAAAAGAGAAGAAATCAGGTTTTCATAGTTGAAGCTGAGAAAACGATGGAAGAATTGAATGAGTTGTTGGCATTTTGGACCGTAAATGGGGAGGAAATTGAGCTGTTGAATCGAAGATTTCTGGTAGGGAAATGGCTGGAGTTCATGGATTTTTTTATTATGGGTTTTCAACAGATTTGAGATACAGAGAAAGAGGAAAAGAATCAAGTGGCTCTGGCTTGATTTTGTGAAAGATTGAGTGGGTTTTGTCAGGATCGATGGGGATTTCGATTGAATCTGGACGTTACAATGGAGTTTGAGCTGATGGGGTCACTGTGGTTGAATGATGATGCAGATCTGGGCTTTGATTTGATGATGATTTCTGTTGAAGAGGATTAAGAAGTTTAATGGGTGTTTGGGTCAAATTGGATTTGTTAGAGCTGTTGCTCTAATGGCTGAAAGGGTTGAAGATTTCAGGCAAGCAACCAAGGTGATGTATGGACTGAAGCCTGGAGTTGATAATTGATGGTTGTACACTAATGTGGAAGCTTGAATTGGACGTGCTGGATTTACAGATGGTGTTGTTCTTGGGCTGATGGCTTGCTGGCGACACCAAGGTGGTGATGATGGCAGAGGGGCAAATATTGTTGCTCTGTTGGATTGGGTCTGGTGGAGTTGTTGGTGGTGTGCCTGTGGAGGTGGTATAGCAGCTGATGGACTCAAGCAGCAGGATTGAAGGCTGTGATGGCTTTGGTGATGGTAAGCAATGAATGAGTACACAGGGCAGGTCAGGCAGAGCTGAGCTTGAGAATGTAGTGGGTTGTTCAGGGAATTGCAGGGCTTGCAGCTCAGGTTGCCATGGGAAGAGCAGCAGCAAGAAGCTACAGGTGATGGGCTTGACTGATTGAATTGTAGGTGGTGAATGTAGGTCAGGTGCAGTGGAGAATAACACAGGGCCATTGGAGCTGCATTACAGTGGGTTTGAGATTATGAGATGATGTTATGGCAGTGGAATGGAGTTTACATGGTTGTTTCCAGGGATGACTGCAGCTGGCACAAGTTAGTATATATGAGGTGTTGCAGGTGATGGCCTGAGGAGATTTGCAGGCCTGTGCAGCTAGTGAGACCGCATGTCAGATGGTGCTACAATTAAAGAGGCCGGAGGTTATTGCTCCTGGGCTTGTAATGCATTGATGGAAGCCAGTGCTGCTGTGAACTGGCATGGATCTGTTGATGGCTGCAGCTGGTATTGGTTGCTGACCTGGGAGTTTGAAGGTCAAGTGAACTGAGCTGTAGCTCAGGCTAGTAAATGGAATGGAGCTGCTATTGCAGGTTATGAATGGGAAGTGAAGCATCTGGTGGTGTTGCAGTGGTGCAGCTCTGGGCTGTTGAAGCTGCATTGAAGTTTGAGAGCAGATGCTGCAGGGAGATAGTGCAAGAATGATGCAGTGAGTGTGGAATTGCTTGAGCCGCAGTGAATTGGAAGGATACAGGGCAAGCTGGTGATGCTACTGGTTTACAGGAAATGGTTTGAAGTTATGGTGGTGCTTAAGCTCTGTATATTGCAGGTGGAGTTGTTATTATGCAACTGAGATGGAATGGCAACTCAGGATGGGGGCTGTGAAGGTGGCACTGAAATGACAGGCCTAGCACAATGCAGAGGATTCTGGTGGCACCGGTGCAACAAATGGAGTTACAAGACACAAACCATCATGGTCAGGAACCCAGAGCAAATGGTAATGGGTGCTATTTGGCCATCATGGCAGGCCTATACAGCTTTACTCAGCCTGTGCAAACTGTGGCCTGGAAAAGTCAGCCCAGTTAGATCACCAACACTGCTGACTCATGAACCTGACTCAGCTGATCCAGTTCTGACCCGATCCAACCCGGTTTGACCCGATCCGACTCACCCGCCGAGCTGACCCGGTCCTGACCCGTTGACCGGTGACCGGGCGGACTTTGCCGGTCACCGGGGCTGTTTTCCGGCGACTTTCCGGCCGATTTCCGGCCACAATCCCAGACTTCCGGCGACCGTTTTCGGGGTGTATTTTCTACACGGGTTTCTCACTCTTTTGGGCTTGGTGGACTCTCACCTAATGGACTTTGAAGACTAGACCTAATTTTAGAAGTTGGAGAAAGTTATAAAAGGGAAGGTCTTCTACAACTTATGAGATATCTTTTTGCTGGGAATTCTTTTGGAGAGCCACTTTTGTTTACGCTTCTAGGGTTTGGTTTTGTTCTTCTTCTTCCTTGTTTTATTATTGAATATTGATGATGATGAACTCCATAGCTATGAGTAGTTAAACATCTTATTGGTTATGGGATAAAAGTTGATTTCTCAACATGCTTTTGATTCAATGAATTAGTTTTGTCTCGGTAATTATTGTTTGTGATTCACAATTAATAGTGTTATAAGATTTGAAAACTTGTTAGGTTGAGTCCTAATCAATCCGATTTGTGTTCATCTCTAGAGCTATATTAGGGTTTTCAATACGAAAAAGTTGTTTATCCCTGATTCTAAGTAGCATAATTGTGGTTAGTGCTTGTAGTGATACATCCTATTAGTCACAAGTGAATCATAACTTTTGTTAAAACGTCTAGTGCTTTTACACATTCGTTTGCATTGATGAGTCTTATTCCATAAATCTTAATGCTTTTAGGGAGTTAAACTTAATTGTGCTTTTACACTTTAGGTTGCTTTCGACGAAGAATTCACATATGCATCTTTTAATGTGGTTGTGATGAAAACAGGGAATTAACGGGTTATACTTGCGATCAAGATATCCTAGGACTTTTAATAAATACGAGATTAAATACCAATTCTAATCATTGATGAAAATACATGTTTGTGAATGATACTATCCCTTGACCAATATTCTCTCCTTATTGATTTCTCAAATTATTTACTTTGCTTTCAACTACTTTTATTTCTTAAACAACAAACATACCTTGGGTTACTTTAGAAACTGAAATTTACATAACAACAAACGCCTCTCGTGGATACGAACTCTTCCTTACCTTGTGCTTCATTTAAATTTAGTGCGTAAGAAAGTGAAATTATTTTTGACGGATTGACACACGATCAAATTTTGGCGCCGTTGCCGGGGAGGCATACGGCTTGTTATTAAGTTTTTAGTTTCTTTTTACAATTTCTGCTTTTATCTTTGCTTTTCGATTCTTGTCTTGTTTCTCACTTGTTTGCGAGAATTGTTTTGCAGGTGCATAATCTCTGGCTTCTAAGGATTGGAATTATCCAAGGTGCGGGATAGCTACTAGAAGAGGCACAATACTCCAACCAAGTAAAGACACAACGGACGAGCACGAGGAGGAAGTAGGAGAAGAGATTTTCCGACAACGTGAAGAAGAAGAAATGGGTGATGCAAATCGTTCACTCAAGGACTTAGCCTCTCATAGGCTTGATACACAACAGGGGTGTATTCAAACGAACTCTACTTTTGAGATAAAGCCGGGGTTGCTTAGAGAATTACCAAAATTCCATGGCATGGTGAATGAAGATCCTAACAAACATCTTTTGGACTTCCACACCATTGTCACGGCTATGCTTCCAAGCAAATGTTGAGGCGGATGGTGCAATGTTGAAGGTTTTCCGTTTCTCTTTAATGGATAGTGCTAAGGATTGGTTGTACTATTTACCTCCCTAAGTGTCACAACATGGAATGGGTTGAAGAAACTCTTTTGGAGAGATATTTTCCTGCATCCAAGGCTACTCAAATTCGCAAAGAAATTTGTGGGATGAAGCAAAACGTGGGAGAATCCTTATATGAATGTTGGGAACGATACAAGAGATTGGTTGCAAGCTGCCTCACCACCAATTTAGTGACGCTATGATCATCCAATACTTCTATGAAGGACTCCAATCAAGTGATAGGAATCTTATTGACGCTGCGGGTGGTGGTGCACTAGTTAGCAAGACGGTGGCACAAGCTAGGGAGTTGATTGAAAACATGGCAGCAACTCACAACAATTTCTGAGTCGTGGTTCGGATGTGATTCTTAGAAGGGTGAATGAAGTGAGCGAGGTGGAGGAACTTCGTCAACAAATGGGTAACATGACGGCAATGATGCAACAAGTTGCAGCCGCGGTGATACCAAGTTCCTCTCACTCTTATGAGGACGAGCAAGCTAATGCGATCTTTCCAAATCAACAAAGACGGTATGATCCCTACTCAAACACTTACAATCCGGGATGGAGAGATCACCCCAATTTTAGCTATGCTAACAAGCAAGGTGCAATTCAACAACCTACCTTCAACTCTTCAAGTGGATTTCAACCTCAACAACAACAATTCCAATTTGAGAGACAACAATTTCAAGAACCTCAAGCACAACAATCAATGCAAACTCAAGGTGCTGATATTGATGCAAAGCTTCAAACTTTTATGCAAGGTATTTCCACCATGTTCAAAGAAAGTCAACAAGAGACTAAGAGTGCTATTAAGGAGTTGCAAACACAAATGGGCTCCATGGCTATTGATATCAACAATTTGAAGGCACAAAATAGTGGGAGACTTCCTTCTCAACCTATTAACCCAAAAGAGGGTGTCAATGCTATTACGTTGAGAAGTGGTACACAACTTGTGCAACCCGGTTGCTGATTCGGGCAAGGTGGAGACACCAAAGGAACCTGTTTTGGAGGAGAAATGAGGATTCTCCCCAAACTTCGAGGTACCTATTTCCTAACTCTAAAACTCCTGGTTTCTACTTATGTTCCTCCTCTACCTTTTCCTCGCAGATTTGCAAGTTCTAAGAAGGCGGAACTAGAAAAGGAGATTTTAGACGTTCTTAAAAAGATCCATGTGAACATACCACTCATTGATGCTATCAAGCAAGTTCCAAAGTATGCAAAGGTGTTGAAGGACTTGTGTACCAACAAACAAAGGCTCAAAGGTAATGAAGTGCTTAGTGTGGGGGAGAATGCTTCGGCAATCTTACAACACAAACTCCCACTTAAGTGCAAGGATCCGGTAGTTTTGACATTCCCGTAAAATTGGTAACACAACTTTTAACAAAGCTATGTTGGACTTAGGTGCTTCCGTTAATGTTATGCCTGCGTCAATGTATAATTCACTTGATCTTGGTCCTCTCAAAAAGGCGGAAATTGTATTGCAATTAGCCGATCGATCTAATGTCTACCCAATGGGTATTGTTGAGGATGTTCTTGTGCAGGTTAATCAACTTGTATTTCCTGCGGACTTTTGTGTGTTAGAGATGGATGAAGGTGCTCCGGACTCGTCTCTTCCATTGCTTCTTGGGCGTCCTTTCATGAAAACGGCGAAAACCATAATTGATGTGGATAAGGGAACGCTAACCATGGAGTTTGATGGAGAAACAATACGTTTCAACATTTTCGAGACGATGAGATATCCTAGCGATGTCCACTCTTGTTTCTCCATTGATGTGATGGATACATTGGCACAACAAATGTTTGAATTAAACGGTGATGATGCTTTGGAAACCGTGTTAACTACATCCATGGATAATGGTGTAGAGTGTGGTAATGAAGTCAAGGAAGCTCTTGGTGATCTTAATTCACTCCAAGGATGCCCGAAAACTCATAATATCTCTTTTATTTCTTTACCATGCAGTGATGAAAAGCTTGTACCTTCAATTGTTAAATCTCCAATTTTAGAATTGAAACCTCTTCCCACCACCTTAAGTACTTGTACTTGGGTGATAATGAAGAGTTACCTGTGATTGTTTCTAATAAGCTTAATGATTTACAGGAGCAAAAACTTCTAAGGGTGCTAAGGAAGTACAAGACGGCCATAGGATGGACAATTGCCGATATCAAGGGTATTAGCCCTGCCGTTTGTATGCACAAAATTCGTTTGGAGGATGATGCAAAGCCTACTAGGGAAGCGCAACGTCGTTTGAATCCTCCCATGATGGAAGTTGTGAAAAGGAGATACTCAAGCTTTTTGGAAGTGGGTGTTATCTACCCCATATCCGATAGCAAGTGGGTAAGCCCGGTACAAGTAGTACCAAAGAAATCAGGTGTGACGGTGGTGGAGAATGATAAGAATGAACTTGTCCCAACTCGTGTGCAAACCGGTTGGAGGGTTTGTATTGATTATAGGAAATTGAATGCCACCACTAGAAAAGATCACTTTCCTTTACCTTTTATTGATCAAATGCTTGAACGTTTAGCGGGACACTCATACTATATTGCTTTCTTGATGGCTATTCGGGTTATAATCGGATTGTGATAGCACCGGAGGACCAAGAGAAAACCACTTTCACTTGTCCTTTCGGTACTTTTGCTTATAGAAGGATGCCTTTTGGCTTATGCAATGCTCCGGCTACTTTTCAAAGGTGTATGGTAAGTATCTTTTCGGAATATGTTGAAAACATAATCGAAGTGTTCATGGATGACTTTAGTGTCTTTGGTGATTCTTTTGACCTTTGCTTGAACAACTTGTCTCTAATCCTTGAACGATGTGTTGAAACAAATCTTGTGCTAAATTGGGAGAAGTGCCATTTCATGGTAACTCATGGCATAGTTTTAGGCCATATAATATCTTCTAAAGGTTTGGAAGTCGATAAATCTAAGATAGACCTTATTCGTGCTCTAACCCCTCCCACTACGGTGAGGGAGATACGTTCTTTTCTTGGTCATGCAGGTTTCTATCGTAGATTCATCAAGGACTTTTCCAAGATAGCATCACCACTTTGTAACTTATTGCAAAAAGATGTGGTTTTTAACTTTGATGAGAAATGTATGGCGGCATTCAATCGTTTGAAAGAACTTTTGATTTCAGCCCCTATCATTAAACCACCGGATTGGAGTAAGCCGTTTGAACTCATGTGTGATGCTAGTGATTATGCGGTTGGTGCGGTGCTTGGGCAACGTGTGGGGAGGCTTCCTCATGCTATCTATTATGCTTCTAGAACGTTAAATGAGGCTCAACAAAACTACACAACCACCGAAAAAGAGTTATTAGCTATTGTTTTTGCTTTAGAAAAGTTTCGCTCTTATCTAATTGGTACAAAAGTTGTTGTTTTTCTGATCATGCAGCGCTTAAGTACTTGCTTACAAAGAAAGAGGCGAAACCGAGGCTCATACTATGGATATTACTCTTGCAAGAGTTTGATATTGAAATCAAAGACAAGAAAGGGATTGAGAACACCGTTGCGGATCATTTGAGCCGACTTGTCTGTGGACAAGGAGACTATCCCGTTGCGTGAAAGTTTCCCTGGATGAGCAACTTTTCTCGATTGCCTTTGGAGAACCATGGTATGCCGATATTGTGAATTACTTAGTTTCTAAACAAATCCCACAGAACTTGTCTCGTGCTGAGAGGGACAAACTTAAGAGGTTAGGGAACCAATACATATGGGATGATCCATACTTATGGAAACATGGTAGTGACCAAGTAATACGAAGGTGCGTGCCCGAATCTGAATTTAACTCTATCTTGTCTTTTTGTCACTCTTATGCTTGCGGAGGACATTTTGGGAGTAAGAGAACCGCGCACAAGGTACTTGAAAGTGGTTTTTATTGGCCAACTTTGTTTAAGGATGCACATATATTTTGTACAACTTGTGATAGGTGCCAAAGAACCGGCAATCTAGGTGTCCGAAATCAAATGCCACAAACTTTTATTCAATTTATTGAAGTTTTTGATGTATGGGGTATTGATTTTATGGGGCCTTTTGTCAACTCCCATGGGAATTTTTATATCTTACTTGCGGTTGATTATGTCTCGAAATGGGTGGAAGCTAAAGCCACCCCAACTAATGATTCTAAAGTTGTTTCAGATTTCGTGCAAGCTAATATTTTTGCAAGGTTTGGAATTCCAAGGGCGATAATTAGCGATGGGGGTTCTCACTTCAAAAACAGGTTCTTGCAAAGCTTGTTAAGGAAGTACAATGTGTCGCACAAGATTGCAACACCTTATCATCCACAAACCAATGGACAAGCCGAGGTGTCTAATCGAGAGGTGAAATCAATTCTAGAAAAGACGGTGAACCCAACAAGGAAGGATTGGAGCATGCGACTCAACGATGCTTTGTGGGCGTATAGAACCGCATATAAAACACCTATTGGAATGTCTCCTTTTAGGCTTGTGTATGGTAAACCTTGTCACTTACCCGTGGAAATTGAGCATAAGGCGTTTTGGGCTATTAAACAATGCAACATGGAGATGGATGGGGCTGGAAAGCAAAGGAAGTTACAACTCCAAGAGCTAGAGGAGCTTCGCAATGATGCATTTGAGAGTTCACGGATTTACAAAGAAAAGACGAAAGCATTCCATGATAACATGATTTCTAGGAAACAATTTTGCATTGGGCAGAAAGTGCTTTTGTTTAATTCTCGCTTGCATTTATTTCCTCGGTAAACTAAGGTCACGATGGATCGGACCTTTTATTGTTACTAATGTGTTTTCTCATGGTGCAGTGGAAATTCGTAGCATAGCTACGGGAAAGAACTTAAAGTTAATGGGCACCGGTTGAAACCATATTATGAGAACTTCACTTCCGAAGTGGTGGAAGGAGTTAACTTTGTGGATGTGCTCCCTCCGGAGGAGTCATAGAAAGCAAGGAGATAGTCGGGCCGACGACTTTAAACCAAGCGCTAATTGGGAGGCAACCCAAAGGATGAGTATTTCTTGTCTTGTATTTATTTCTTTTCTTGTTTTTAGTTTTTCTTGTTTTGTTTTTACTTTGTTTTTGCTGATTTCTTATTAGGATTTCCCACCTTGACTTACTTTGGACGATTCAATTTACATTGAGGACAATGTAAAGTTTAAGTGTGGGGGAGTGGTTTATGTTGTAAGTTTTTGCAATTTTTCAACTTTTTTGTGAACTAGTGAATAAGAAAACTCCAACTTGTAGTTCTTTAGAGTCACATAGTATACATGTCGCTAAGATTACATCGAGAATCTCACAATAGTGACTGAACTTAGAGATGACAGAGAACATGATCGGGTTTCTTAATTGTATGAGAGTTAAAGTTGGATTTAACCATGCCAGTGGCAAATAAGGTGCAGGCTGAATTCGGTATTAGAACAGTGATCCCCTATAGTGGAGACTACCCATGTTACATAATGTGAGGCACCAACCTTCAATTCTTTGTACCTGTCTAAATTTGTGCTTTTTGAGTGTGTGTCACCGTACGTAAATTCCGGGCATAATGGTGAGCTGTCCAATTTCCCACCATAGAAGCACTATTTTGATCTCTTGAGTGCTATTTTTATCAACCATGTTGGTGACATCGAATTGCTAACTTACATTCCACTTGTGATCTTGTTCAGCTAGCACCATCCACCTTATCTCTCTCTACACCAACAGGTCCATAGAAACACCATCATCATCAACAAGAGGAGCATCACAAATTCAAAGGAAAGTTGAATATGTTCGAGGTTTACAAACAATGGTATAAAATGGGCAGATTTCAGATTTGAGTAAAGCAACAAAACAGGGAGCATAATTTTTATAAGTTGGAGACTAATATACAAGAGCGGAAATTATTAAGGATGAGAATTCGAAAGTCTATGATATCAAGACATATAAGTTGTGAAGATTCAAGCGGTAAAGTACTTACACCATGGCATTGTACTTACATTTTTATTTTATTTTATTTGTATTTTACTTTCTCTTGTCTCAAAAAAAAAAAAAAAAAAAAAAAAAAAAAAAAAAAATTAAAAAAAAAAAAAAAAAAAAAAAAAGAGACAAGAGAAAAATGTTTTTATTTTGTTTTATTTTTATTTGTTATTCAAAAAAAAAAAAAAAAAAAAATTGAAAAAAAAACAGAAAAAAAAAAAAAAAAAAAAAAAAAAAAAAAAAAAAAAAAATTTGGGTTTGTATAGTTTGTTTTTATTTTTGTATTCTTTCAATAAAGCCTATGGAAAGAAGGAATATCTATAATGAAGTTTCAAGCGACAAGGAATTTGAGGGAAAGAATCATATTGTCAAGATTCTAAGAAGTTCGAGAGTTATCATCAAGAGTTGAAGACCGAAGACGAAGATGAAGACACCGATAAGAGACCGAAGACGTTTCTATGGATGTTGTGAGTGGTGCTAGCCGCACGCTGAACGGATAACGAGGTAAGTAAAGCATATTCCCACCTTCGTTAAATGGTTGATTTCCTTTCGAAGAGATCGTCAGAAAAATGGGTTTTCAAAAATATATAAAAGATGTGGGTTTTCAAAATATTTCGGAGGGTTAAGCCTTCCTACCATTCAACGTGTCGCAGGATTCTCTCTTCATTCCAACCCGGACACATGTGTGACCCATAAAGAGCTGTTTATTATTGAGAGCAATATCATAAAACCCTTTCTTGTGAGGCAGAGTCGGTGACTTTTGATCACTCCGAACCCGAATTTTAGTCGAGAAGGGATGGTTACTTCTCTCTCAACTTTTAAGAATGAGATTGTGTTCATTTATGTGTCTAACTTCTTATGACTAGTGTGCAGACTCTCTATGTCTTCTTAGCGCGTTGGATACTATCATTACGGAGAACTAGTAAGTTGGAAAATAGGTTTTGTGGGTATATCTCTAGTAAACCCTCACGAGACTATAACTCGTCCACTAGGGACACCTAGGGGTTTAAAGGCTTGTTATTTATGCTAAAAGTGACCGTAGCCTCGACGACACGGAGTTGTTGTATTTTATTGTTTTGTTTGATTTGCTCGAGGACTAGCAAAGTCTAAGTGTGGGGGAATCTGATAGGTGTAGAATACACCGTATTTACTATATAGAGTTTATGCTTTCTTTGCTATTTTTCTTGTGAATTATGTACTTTACGCGTGCTTTGAGTTTTATAGGTGCAATGGAGTCGCACGGAGGAAAAGAAGAAGAAATTATCCAAATTGAGCCAAAGGGTGAAAGTGTCATCTCACATGCAAGTGACTCCTGGAGCCTAGCCAATGCATGGTTAAGGGGCATCTCTATGTGTAAAAAATATCATTTCAAGGGCGGATGCTCTTGGAGTCAAACCAAGAAATTAGGGCTGCCGTTTTAGTGGCCTATATCAACTTATGGGGTGTCTTTTCTACATGCCCTGGGTACCCCTTATCTACCTCATCGGGGTGGATGTATCCAGTTCATCTTATTCCTACACGACCTAAATTTGAGCAATTGATTGCTTTCAATCATTCACTCATTTAACTCGAGAGGAGAAGCCATTGAGGCTAGCTGTAAAAGAGAAGAAATCAGGTTTTCATAGTTGAATTTCATGAGAAAACGATGGAAGAATTGAATGAGTTGTTGGCATTTTGGACCGTAAATGGGGAGGAAATTGAGTGTTGAATCGAAGATTTCTGGTAGGGAAATGGCCGGAGTTCATGGATTTTTTATTATGGGTTTTTCATGATTTGAGATACGAGAGAAAGAGGAAAAGAATCAAGTGGCTACGCTTCTTGATTTTTGTGAAAGATTGAGTGGGTTTTGTCGGGATCGATGGGGATTTCGATTGAACCTGACGTTACAATGGAGTTTGAGTGATGGGGTCACCGTGGTTGAATGATGATGCGGATACGGGCTTTGATTTGATGATGATTTACTGTTGAAGAGGATTAAGAAGTTTAATGGGTGTTTGGGTCAAATTGGATTTGTTAGAGTCATTTGCTCTAATGGCTGCAAGGGTTGAAGATTTCGGGCAAGCAACCAAGGTGATGTATGGTGAAGCACAGGTTGATAATTGATGGTTGTACACTAATGTGGAAGCTTAATTGGACGTCTTTGATTTGGCGAGATGGTGTTGTTCTTGGGTCACGTGCTTCTTGGCGACACCAAGGTGGTGATGATGGCAGAGGGGCAAATATTGTTGCTCTGTTGGATTGGGTCTGGTGGAGTTGTTGGTGGTGTGCCTGTGGAGGTGGTATAGCAGCTGATGGACTCAAGCAGCAGGATTGAAGGCTGTGATGGCTTTGGTGATGGTAAGCAATGAATGAGTACACAGGGCAGGTCAGGCAGAGCTGAGCTTGAGAATGTAGTGGGTTGTTCAGGGAATTGCAGGGCTTGCAGCTCAGGTTGCCATGGGAAGAGCAGCAGCAAGAAGCTACAGGTGATGGGCTTGACTGATGGAATTGTAGGTGGTGAATGTAGCTCAGGTGCAGTGGAGAATAACACAGGGCCATTGGAGCTGCATTACAGTGGGTTTGAGATTATGAGGTGATGTTATGGCAGTGGAATGGAGTTTACATGGTTGTTTCCAGGGATGACTGCAGCTGGCACAAGTTAGTATATATGAGGTGTTGCAGGTGATGGCCTGAGGAGATTTGCAGGCCTGTGCAGCTAGTGAGACCGCATGTCGGGAGAAAGTTAACTAAAGAGGCCGCAGGTTATTGCTCCTGGGCTTGTAATGCATCATGGCCGTTGTCGTCGTGGAACTGGCATGGATCTCTGCTGATGGCCGCAAATGGGTATTGGTTGCTGGCCTCGGGAGTTTGAAGGTCATGAACTCGAGCTGTAGCTCAGGCTAGTAAATGGAATGGAGCCGGCTATTGCAGGTTATGAATGGAAGTGAAGCATCCGTGGTGTTGCAAGCAGCGCCTTCCTCGGGTCATTAAGCCGCATCAGTTTCGAGAGCGCATGTCGCAGTGGAGATAGTGCAAGAATGATGCAAAGGAGTGTGGAATTGCTTGAGCCGCAGGTGAATTGGAAGGATACAGGCAATGCCGGTGATGCTACCTGGTTTATAGGAAATGGTTTGAAGTTATGGTGGTGCTTAAGCTCGCATATCGCGCAGTGGAGTCATGTATTATGCAATCGAGATGGAATGGAAACCCGGGACGGGGTCGTGAAGGTGGCAATCGAAATGATAGGCCTCTAGCACAATGCAGGGAAGTTACAGCTGGTGCAACAAATGGTGTTGCAAGACACAGCCATCATGGTCGGAATCGGGAGCAAATGGTAATGGGTGCTATTTGGCCATCATAGCGTGCCTATACAACCTTTACTCGCCTCGTGCAATCGTGCTGTGGTCGGAAATGTCGCCGGCTTAGATCACCAACACCGCCGACTCCATGAACCCGACTACTCTGATCCAGTTCGACCCGATCCAACCCGGTTTGACCCGATCCGACTCACACCGCTAAAACTGACCCTAGTCCCCGACTCTGCTGACCGTGTGACCGAGCGGACTTTGCCGGTCACCGGGGCCGTTTCCGCGACTTTCCGGCCGATTTCCTGCCACAACCCTGCACTTCCGGTGACCACTTTCGGGCGTATTTTCTACACGGGTTTCTCTCTCTTGTGGGCTTGGTGGATTCTAACCTAATGGACTTTGGAAGACTAGACCTAATTTTAGAAGTTGAGAAAGTTATAAAAGGGAAGGTCTTCTACAACTTATGATATATCTTTTGCTTGGAATTCTTTGGAGAGCCACTTTTGTTTACGCTTCTAGGGTTTGGTTTTGTTCTTCTTCTTCCTTGTTTATTATTGAATATTGATGATGATGAACTCCATATAGCTATGAGTAGCTAAAACATCTTATTGGTTATGGATAAAAGTTGATTTCTCAACATGCTTTTGATTCAATGAATTAGTTTTGTCTCGCAATTATTGTTTGTGATTCACAATTAATAGTGTCACGAGGACTATGAAAGTCTAAGTGTGGGGAATCATAGGTGTTGTAAAGAACCTATATTTACATCTATTGTTTATGCTTTCTTGCTACTTTTCTTGTAAATTGTGTATCTTATGTTTACTTTTGAGTTATTAGGTGCAATGGAGTCATTCGGAGCAAAAGAAGAAGAAATCATTCAGTTGGAGCGCAAAGTGGCGAAAAGGCCAATTCACGTGCGAGTTATATTCGGAGCAGACTAGGTTGCACAAGAAGGAGGTGAAGAATTAACTGTCAGTTTTCCACAACCGATAGTTGAGCAAGAGACATAATGGGAAGTCAGTTCTCCAAAACCGACAGGCCAAATATCACATTGGCAACCCTTACCCTATTTCTGGGTATTTTGTATAGTTTCAGTCATTACCCATCCTAGAATCGAGAGAAAAACTCACTCATTTGTTTTGGTATACTACTTTTGTCCTGAGAAAGGAATTCACCCGGAGATAAAATGGTTGTGGATTTTCATGGGCGAGAGAGGAATGTTGAACACGAGAGATGAGGAGATGAAATTGAGAACTCGGAGGATTTCTTTCTTTCGTTTCACAATGAAGAATTAAAAGGGGATCTTGGTTAAGTTAGGGTTTACTGTGTTTGCCATGGATCAATGGGATTTGTTCTCAGGATTTGAAGACTAAGGAAGTAGGATTCTGAGAGAAGACATGTAACAATTGGTTGAATTTGTGAATGGTTTTGGCTAGGGTTCTGCTGTGGCAATGGAACTGAGAATACAAGGGAGAAGTGGTGTTGCTTTTGAGGATTGGATGTGAAAATTATGAGTGATTGAATAGTTTTGAGCTATGGGTTTGTGCTAAATTGAATCAAAAGAGTTGGAGAACTGGAGAACATGGTTTCTCGATGGACAGATACACCATCGGTTCGCTCATATGGTGTTTGCGAAATTACTGAACTAGGGAGATGGAAGAGTTCATCATGGGTTTTGATCAAGTCTTAGCTGTAATTATTGTAGAAGGAGCAAGTTTTGCTGCCAAGGAAGGAATTGACTTGAGTTGCTGGTCACAGGGGTTGGCTTGAGTTCAATTTATGTTGTTCCAGGGAAGAATGAGATTGCAATGGAAGGGAAATGGAGGAGATACGATGGTTGTCTGCAATAGGTTTTGGTGGTCTGTTAAGGTCGAGAAGAATATAGAGATGAAGCTGCAGGTGATAATGAAATTGTGGTTGTGTTTGAAACTCATTGGCAGGGTTGAGTTAGGTTACAGAGAAATGGCTCGACAATGGTGACTATGGCTGTGATAGAGAGTTTATGCAGTTATGGTGCAGAGCTAGGAACGTTGTGAGATGGTGCCGTTGGCTTGGTTGTGCTGATAAGGTATGAGGTTGAGCTGATGGTTGTGTCGGATGCGAAGAGTTCAAAACCCCAGGAAATGGAGACATGAAGCTACAGGTTATGTTGGAAGCTGGTGGTATTGTGTTAAGACTCGGATGAACTGATGTAAGGAAATTATGTTGTTGCCATGGTTTGGTGGCCTGAGCAGATGGAGGTGGTTATGTGCTGCAGCTGATGGGTTGCCTAAACTGCAGATGATGGCAAGATATTGGAAGAAATGAGCTTGAGCTGGAGATTTTCAAGGTTGTGATGCTGAGTTTGAGCTTGCAGCCATTGTTAAGAAGAATCTTTGTTCTTTGCGATTCAAATGAGAAAAGAATGTGAAGAATATGAATGGGGTTTCTACTGGGTTCTGAATTGAAATTACAAGGAAGAACAGATCCGCAATTGAAGGATAGAATGACTTTATGGTGGCAGTGGAAGCAGCTGAGCACAAAGAGATGGAGTTATTGATCTTTGGTGTTGTTGGGTTCAACGATTTGATTTTGGCTTTGTTTGATTGCATCCGGTGGAATTATAGCTTTCAATTGAAAGCAACAGAAAGGTGGTACTGTGTTGGTTGTGTGCAGGGTGCATTATGAATGACAAGTGATGGTGGTTGAGAAGCTGGATTACTTTGAATATGGATTTTAATCTTATTTCAGGGAATACAGGGGAAGGAATCATATGATGAAAAATGTGTTTTAATGGAATTCAGTAGTTGCAGGATTGAAGTTCTGGTATAGTCCTGGTGTTGGCTGCACTGGTGGTGATAAGATACGGGAGCTGTTCTTGCTGCTGTGAATGAATGTGTTTTGCAGGGTATGGAAGAGCAGTGTTAGTGTTGTTGCCGTGAACTGAAGGGAGTTACAGACTGGTGGTGCTGAGCTGAGATGCAATGAACACATGCTTGGTGTTGTGGCTGTTGTCTTAAGCATCAGGTGGTAGTGTTGGGTTGTAATATAAAATGGTGGTGATCTGAATGAGGGTCTCCTGGTGCTGTTAGTTGAGCTGTTGATGCTTGAGTGCCTGATACTAATGATTCATGGTCATTGTGAAGCTGCAAAGAATGTATGAGCAGTGCAGGTGCAGTTATGGGTTCTTGATGTGAAGACATGGAGTCGCAGGCGGTGCTGCAGGTTATGGAGATTGGCCCAAGCTGTGTATTGTTGTCTGAACTGAATTGCAGGCAGTGGCTCGACTCGGATGCGCCTAGTTGTATGCCTAGGATTTTACAGGTTATTATATGTGCAAATGTTGCCACTGTAATGGGATATCATGGTTTGTTGAGCTGCTACAAGGTGATACTGTCAGTGAATGTGTGGTTGCAGAAATGGAGTGAATTGTTGCCAGGATGTAGCAGGTACAACTGAGGTGAGGAGATGCAGATGGTGTTAATGCCATGGCCTGGTGGTAATGAAATGGTTGTCTGTGATATGTTGTTGTAGGGAGAAGGAATTGAAATAAGTATGTGCTGCTGAGAGAATGGAAGTGCAGTTAAGGTCGATGAGACTTGATCGACAAGAGTTCGTGAAGGTTGTGAAGCGCCATGTTGGTGCACCACAATTTATGGCCTGCAAGATTGCAATGGCCACGCCTTAGCCACTCATCCCATCCAGCTGAGTAAGATGCTGACTCGGTTCTGACTCACCTGATGACATCAATGAGTTGAGTCATCTGACTCGGTGATTGACCCGGTTTGACTCAGTGACTTGACTGAGTTGACCTATCCGATTCGACCAAGTTGACCGGTGGCCAAGGCCCGGATTTTGCAGTCACTGAGCCACTCCTCACTCCTCCCGCCAATTTTTCCATAATACCAGTTTTCCGTGGCTTGTTTTGGGGGCATATTTTCTACATGGGTTTCTCTCACTTATGGGCTTGGTGGATTTTCATCTAATGGACTTTGAAGACTAGACCTAATTTTGGAACAAGAGGAGCTATAAAAGAGAAGTCCTACAACTTTTGGAATCACGTTTTATTCTTGGAGTTTTGGGAGAGAGCCGCTTTTGTTTACGCTACTAGGGTTTGCTTTTGTTCATCTTCTTCTTTATTTAATTCATATTTTTGTGATGAACTCCATAGCTATGAGTAGCTAAGTTCTATATTTTTGGTTAAGGATGTAGTCCTATTTCTAAAACTTGTGCTTGAGTTATGTATTAGTTTTCTCTCTTGATTATCGTTTAAATCTCTACTGTTTTAATAATCACATGATTGATGTATTGTGATAGGACTAAGATGTTTGGTTAGTTAAGTGGCCAATTAATTGAACTTGCATCCTTGTCCATAGCTATTTTAGGGTCTTTCATCGAGCGATAACCCTGAATACAAGTAGCATGATATGTTTACGGTTTGTAGTGATACACTCTCGTAATCATATGTAGAGTTTGACCATTGTCCGAATTGTTATGTGACAATGTATGACAATTGCATTGATTAGCCTATTTACGAAACTTAATGCTCCTAGGAATTGAACTTAATTAGCGCAAGGCGTTAGGTTATTCTTTAGGTAGAATTCACATACGCAGCTCTAATGTGTGTGTTGATGAACTTAGGAAATTAATAGATTATCTTGCTCCCTTGATTCTCTAGGCTTTTGATAATAAAAGAGATTAAATTGTAATTCTAATCATATATGCAAGCACATGTCTAAGATTGAAGATGAATTCCTTGACCAATATCTTTCTCTCATTGATTACTTCCTACAATTTACTTTGCTTTTGATTTACTTTTATTTCTTACATAAAAATCAGAAATCCCCCTAAGTGGTTACTTAAGGAAAGTGAATACATAATAACTACAATTGCCTCTCTGTGGAAACGAACTCTTTCTTATCATATACTTTAGGAAAGTGAAATTATTTTTGACGCATACGACAGCGATCATTAGATCGAACTTAGCTTGTTACACACAAATGAAATGCACGTTCATTTAGGTTTGTGTAACCGTACCTAAACGTGTACACCTAGTTGGTTCAACAGTATTAACCAAATGGTTAGCCATCTGAGTACTTTCATATCAACATTCATCTTCACCATAACTAGTTCAAATGACTCAAAAGAACTAGTTAGAGAGTTGTTCAATTGCTTAGAAGTATATAAGACACAATCGAAACAAAAACGATTTTGATTCACTCGAATCGATTCATGAACATTATAGCCACGGTTTGCAATTATGCATTCCTTAGTTTATATAAGTCTTAGTTCACGAAAAAACCATTTTTTGAAAATAACCCACTTAAGTATACATACATGTACGCTTACTTAAGTACCCGGTTTGAGTTTGTTTTCAGTTCACAAACTCCAGCAGAAATTCACGGGATATAAACTTCCGGCAGTACGCATACGGATACGCGGACTTAGCTTCCGGACTTCCTGAACTAGTAAAGTACGCATACTTTAGTTCAAGGATTTTGGACTTACACACGTATGAGTTCACATAAAATGTTTATATCCATCCAAGGTTATATATTCTAAACTCTCATTTCAATCATTGAAACATTCTTAGAGGATGTTAAATAGAGGTTATTCACGCACTATTTTTCATCAAAGCGATTTTCAAGATATTGAAATAATCAACATGACTTTCGTCACTTGTAAAGATGAACTTGGCCAAAGAGAAAGCTTACCAACACATATTTCGAAAAAATAGATAAGCGAGATAAACTCGGCTCGAAATAGCAAATGTGTATAATCGAAGTCTATATAGCAATACGACTTTTGTCTCAAGATAGGAGATAGAGATGATAGACTTTTGAGTGATAGATAAGTTCAAGTCTCCACATACCTTTTAGTCGATGAAGTTCCACCAGTTCCTTGAGTAGTTCTTCGTCTTTGCATGATGAACGCCGTGGAGTCTAGATCTCAACTACACTTTCTATCCTAGTCCGAGACTTAGCTATAAGTAGACTAGAAATCAAGACTTATAGTTTTGGCAACTAAACTTGACAAATAACCTTGAGATAGCAACGCTTGCGAGTTCGATCGAGCAGTGCTCTAACAACCGTCACTAACACAACAACACCACTTTTGACCTAGACATCCTTCCTTATGAGCTCAAACTGCATCACAAGAACCGGCATCCTCTTACCCTTGGCAACATTAGATTAAACCCATTTCCATCTGCAATCAACAACCATCTTACCGAAAACAACAAAACTCACCACCATTCTGCTGCCATCTTCATTAAACATACCTTCCACACTCAACCTTCCTGCAATTTCAGTTCACCACCTAACTCATCTGCAAATACAGTAGTGAACTGAAATTGCAGGAAGGTTGAGTGTGGAAGGTATGTTTAATGAAGATGACAGCAGAATGGTGGTGAGTTTGGTTGTTTTCGGTAATTGGTTCAAGCAATAGAAGACGGAGATTGGTTGAATTAGTTGAGCTATTGTTTTTGATTGCAGATTGAAATGGGTTTAATCTAATATTGCCAAGGGTAAGAGGATGCTGGTTCTGGTGATGCATTTTGAGCTCATAAGGAAGGATGTCTAGGTCAAAAAGTGGTGTTGTTGTGTTAGTGACGGTTGTTAGAGCACTGCTCGGTCGAACTCGCAAGCGTTGCTATCTCAAGCTTGTTTGTCAAGTTTAGTTACCAAAACTATAAGTCTTGATTTCTAGTCTACTTATAGCTAAGTCTCGGACTAGGATAGAAAGTGTAGTTGAGCTCTAGACTCCACGGCGTTCATCATGCAAAGACGAAGAACTACTCAAGGAACTGGTGGAACTTCATCGACAAAAAGGTATGTGGAGACTTGAAATAATCTATCACTCAAAATTTTATCTGCTCTGTCTCCTATCTTGAGACAAAAGTCGTATTGCTATATATACTTCGATTATACACATTTGCTATTTCGAGCCGAGTTTATCTCGCTTATCTATTTCTTGAAATATGTGTTGGTAAGCTTTCGCTTTGGCCTACCAAGTTCATCTTTACTAGTGACGAAAGTCATGATGATTATTTCAATTACTTGAAAATCGCTTTGATGAAAAATAGTTTGTGAATAACAACTATATAACATCCTCTAAGAATGTTTCAATGATTGAAATGAGAGTTTAGAATATATAAACATGTTTGGATATAAACATGTATGTGAATTCATACTTGTGTAAGTCCAAAATCCTTGAACCAAAGTATGCGTACTTTGCTGCCCAGGATAACCATAGCTAAGTCCGCGTACTGTCGGAAGTTTACATCCCGTGAATTTTTGCTGGAGTTTGTGAACTGAAAACAAGCTTAGTACGGGTACTTAAGTATGTGTACATATATGCGTACTTAAGTGGGTTATTTTCTAAAACAGTTTAATTCGTGAACTAAGACATTTATAAATTAAGGAATGCAATCTTTGCAAACCGTGGCTATAATGTTCATGAATCGATTCGAGTGAATCCAAACTGTTTTTGCTTCGATTGTTTCTTGTATACTTCTATGAGATCTAAGCAATTGAACAACTCTCTAACTAGTTCTTTTGAGTCATTTGAACTAGTTATTGTGAAGATGAATTAGGTTGATATGAAAGTTCTCATATGGCTAACCATTGGTTAACTACTGTTGAACCAACGACTTGTACACGTTTAGGTATGGTTACTCAAACCTAAATGAAGTTACATTTCATGTGTATAACAAGCTAAGTTCGATCTAAATGTTGAAAGATATTAGCTTGAATCTAATTAGGTTTTCATCTAACGGTGAATATTGAATGCTTTGTGACCAAGGTAACTTAGATTGCAAATCCTGATTTGGAGACTATATAAAGGAGAACTCTAGCAACTGGGAAACCTAATCCCCACACCTTCTGTGTGATACTAGTTGTATAAGCTAGAGTCGATTCTCCTTTAACCTTAGGTTTCTATCAAGACCATGTAGGTTAACGACTTGAAGACTTCATTGGGATTGTGAAGCCAGACCTAACTATTTTCTCTGTAGTTGCGTGATCTGATCTTTTTGTTTCTATCATGATTGAGTACAATCGTAAGATTGGTTTGAGATTAATTTCTCCGATAGGCAAGATATAAAAGTAGTCACAAACATCTTCGTCTCATCGTTTGTGATTCCATAATATCTTGTTTCGGTAGTCGATTAAGATTATTATGAGGTGATTGATATTTCTAGGTTGTTTTTCCGGAATATAAGTCCGGTATATTAATTTGTTCCTGTTCACCTTGATTTATCAAAAGACGGAACAAAACTCGTAGGTATTTTTGTGGGAGACAAATTTATCTATTCTTGTAGACTTTTCTCTGTGATACAGATTATTTATTAAAGTATTCGACTTTGGGTCGTAACAACTCTTAGTTGTGGGTGAGATCATCTAAGGGAATCAAGTGCGTAGTATCATGTTGGGATCATAGACGTAAGGAGCGCAACTGTACCTTGGATCAGTGTGAGATTGATTGGGGTTCAACTACAGTCCAGACCGAAGTTAGTTTGTAGTAGGTTAGTGTCTGTAGCGACTTAATACGATGTGTGTTCAATTTAGACTAGGTCCCGGGGTTTTTCCGCATTTGCGGTTTCCTCGTTAACAAAACTTCTGGTGTTTGTGTTATTTCTTTTCCGCATTATATTTTGTTATATAATTGAAATATCACAGGTTGTGCGTTAAGTTCAATCAATTAGATAATCCAACCTTTGGTTTTTGATTTAAATTGATTGACACTTGAACATTGGTCTTTGGTACCGTTCAAGTTATTTCTCTTGTATTCAATCAGGCTCGCAGATTTATATTTGTTTGAGTAAGGATTGAATCGAGAAATTGAGATATAACTCTTTGATATACTTTTTATTAAGATTGAGTCTGACTGTCTAGTTGATTCTCTTAAAAGTATATTGGAGTTAGTCCATACAGATTGCTAAGCGAAATATTGGGTGAGGTTGTTGTACCCCCACTTTTTCAACGGCTGAGTTATGGTGGTGGTTTGGCTGTGAATTGTTGGGAATAACATAATGAGTTGCAGCTGGGCGTGCAACTAGATGAACATTGCAGGGAGGTGACTGAAGCTGCAGAATGGATGTGGAAACATTCATACTCAGGTGACTGAACTACTTATGCTTTTGCTATTATGACTTTCAACAGGAGACATTTTTGAGTAGAATCCTTCTGCTTCTGCTCTTCCTTGTCTTGTTCTTATGTCCTGCATTTCTTGTTACTTCGATATATATTCATCTAGTTTTGATTTTGGTAAGTTCTTTCGCTTTTGCTTCGATATATATCCTTCTGCTTCTGCTTGTCTTGTTACTTACTTGAGCTTTTGTTTGTCTTGTTCTTATGTCTTGCATCTAACTAGTGGATTATGAATGGATTGGAAGGTGTATGCATGGTATTTGGAATTAGATTTCTAGTTTTGATTGCTTGGTAGTGTTGATTGTGCTGTTCTAACTACTTCTAAGGTAATTTTGATGTTTTTTGGTTTTTTGTTTGTTTGTTTTGATTGATTGGTAGTTGAAGCTAGAATGTTTGTGTAGGGGATCTTATACAAGGCTATATCATTACACTTGCGAGACATTCCCAGAAAATTAGTTTGTCTTGGGCTAAATGAGTCTCAGAAGAAGGGGGATTTTTGAATGGTAAGACAAGTCATTAGGGAGAGAGAAAGTTTAAGAGCGCTTTATTTCTAAGTGTACTCCTATTTTCTGTGTAAACATTTCATGATTCAATAAATTCTTGACATCTTTCAATGGATTGGAGTAAGGGTGTAGTGTGGGGATTTCATCTGAGAAAGGAAAATCTTAAATCGGATAAAAGATATGGCATACGAGCGCGGACACAGAGTAATGATTAGCAAATTTCATGAAAAATATCATAGAATACACAAACGAGTTTTACGAAGGATTGGGAAAAGCAAGAGATAACATTCACGTATCCAAAGAAAATTGGATCGAGCATGTAAAGTTATAAAAGACTAAATATTTTCACGGCATGTATTTTGGTAAATCTTTTGTAAAAATTGTTTGTTTTGAGTTGATTGGAATAGTTGAAGACCATGGGTACATGAATGTTTGAGCTTGATAAAAATGTGAAGCCATTCAAACAAAGAATTAGAAAGATAGCAACAGCATATCACTCTCGAGATTTGTTATTAGACAAGCAAAATATGTTAGCTATATAGTTCTTTACATTGATTTCATTAAATAAAGCTTGCCACAAAAGACTTTTCCATTGCCAGTGGATTAATGAATATCATGGACGGATTGGACCAAGAGCACACTCGTGTCCAAGAGGATTATCTTTGCTTATTTGGAGCAAACGTTAAAAGGTATTGAATGGGATACATAAAACATTTATACGTAGATGACATGCTAGTAAAAAGTAAAAAGCAAGGAAGATCATAGACTTGAAAGAAATTTTGAGCAAATGAGGCGTTTCAACATCAAAGTCAATCCAAAATGCACTTGATGGAAGTTCTTGGTTATATTATATCAAAGGAAGGAATAGTTGACCCCAGAAAATTGATTGTATCACTTGTGTTCAAAAGTTGAATGGGTTGCTATCACTAAGGTTCATCTCATGTCATCTCGATAAGTGTAAACACTTTTGATGTTTTTTTACAAGGTTAGAGCATTTAATGGATATATCCATTATGTTATTAATATACCTTGTTTTGATTCTACTATATCGAAAACTTTTAATGGTTATTCAAAGATTGAAAAATAATCACGCTTCTCGCTTAAACTTCATATATTTTCGTTTGAGGTAACAAAGGTAATGATCGATAATGAAAAATTCAAAAGATCGGGAAAGAGTCGAAGATGGAATCTCAAACAAGCACATTGCAAACTCAAATGAAATATTTCAACCAAGTCTGGTTTAGGTTGAAACGGTGGATGAGTATGTAGAAGAACATGGAGATCAAGGACTTGTTAACCGAGCTGTTGTATTAGTGGATGGATCATCAAATGGAGAAAGGTGAGTGGAATTTGGTTATTTTAGCTTTTGAAATTTGAGTCTACCAATAATGAAACTTGATTTGCAATAGAAATGAAATTGGAGAATGTGAGGATTACTGACTGAATTGGCAATTTTGTCGGATAACAGGAAGTATGCTACCAATGATCCATCCTGCAAATTACGAAAAATAAATGGAGGCACATATCTAATAGACTCAAGCAGACGCTTTTTGCCTTTATATCAAGTATGATGACACCCAACCGCGAGAATATCAAAAAATACGAGCTTTTAATAAAGTTAATGATGGTGGTAGATGAAATGCTTGTAGAACTCTTATGCCAAGAAATAGGTTGAAGCACACAAGTTAAAAGAAATTCTAGTATGAATTACTGGCATGTTTATCGGATGGACCTTCGTGCGATGTCTAACTGGGGAAAAAGGAGAAACTATATTGAAGATCTTTTATAGTGGGGACGCCAAATCATAGGGCGGAAGATCTTTGTATATAAGGCAAAGATGGATATTATTGGCCATATATGCATGAGCATATTCCAGGAGCGTATTGTCAAAGACATGGGAAAGATACATTCGTTAAAGAAGGTTAAAGTGGGTTTAGATATTGTGGGACCATTTTTACCGGAACATGACAAAGAAGGTACTTAATTGTGGACTATTTCACAAAGTGGGCGGTAGGAAAGCGGTCAGTAGTTCTAAGGATGTTTTTAATTTAAATATTTGAAAATATTATATGCTTTGGGATCCCCTTTACAATTGGTATCTCGATAATGGGAAGCGGTTTGAATATAGAGTTGCTATGCATTTTTAAGATGTTCAACTTTATATCCACAAGCTTTGTTTATATTGAAAAAAAGTTTTGATTGATTGGGCTTAGTAGAAGAGAAGCCACAGAATGTCCCCTTTTTGCAAACTATGAGTTGAACGGTGAACGGAGGTCGTGATTCCCACAACTAAAAAGAGTCCTAAAAATCTTAGGCTTCTAATCAAGTTGGATGAATTGGAAGAAAAACGAGAAAAGGCATTGCGACACATGTTATCGGCGAAGATTGGCTAGAGAATATAACAAGTGTGTAGTGAGTTCCAACCAGAGACTTGTAGAAACCCCAATGTATCAACGTGAAAATGGGAGGCAAGTTGGCGAGAAAATGGGATGGACCTTATATCATCAAAGAGGTAGTTGGTACGTATAGACTAATGGATCCGAAGGAAAGATGTGGGACATTAGATAGACCATGGAATAGATTATATCTAAAAAGTATTACCCGTAAAAAATGGGAGAGGAAAAATGAATCAAGATGAAGTGATTCTCGACAAGTAACAAGAAGTCATGAATGACTTAACAAAACAACAAGAGAGAATGAATGATTAAATGAATGAATCGGCGAATATCTTAGCAAATGATGAAGAATGATTGAATAAAATGAATAAATGGACGAACCTTTATGGCGTACACCTAGTTCGCGAATAACATTTCTCAGAAGAGCAAATGTAAGACCTAAAGGTGCGTCATAAGGGGTATCTCTTAACATGGCTCAGGTGGAAGGTTACACCGTCCTGAAACTCACTTGCGGTTTTGGGCCCATGAAAGCTTACTGATTCCCAACTATATATGTAGGTTATACTTGGGCGACCGAGGTCTCTTCCATGTCGTCTCGTAACCATAAACCCATAGGTATAAGGGATAAGAGGAATAAAACAAGTTGTTGTTAAGGCCAGGATGGGAGGAGCTTCTTGAACGGTTTCGCCTCCTTGGAGAACCTTGATAAGGGCGACGCTCTCCGTTGGGTGTCGAAACGACGCAAATGTCATGAGGCTATGTTTTCGCAAGAGAATTTAGGCTTGTCATATTTGTGCAATGATCTCAATGGGTCTTTACACGACGATTAATAGGACGTCCTGCGCGATCACGGGATTTCGCAGAATATCTAGGCCTATCATATTGTGGAAGACCACACAAAACCGATAAGGCAAAGTTTCTGATGTTTTGTGGTTTTCAAATTTGATTGAGATGGATTTACTTAATAAATAATTCAATGAGTTAAACATGCTTGTTTAACTAAGAAAGGAAGAAAGAAATATGGAAATTACTCAATCAAAAGAGTTAAGTCATTCAAACTAAAGGAATTCTAACAAATTACAAAGTTTAACTCTCGCATTATCAAATACGAGAGGGTGATTGAGACTTTTATCGGGGATTTTCTTGAGTGTTTTCACCACCTTGTTCTCGGTGGACTTTCATCGAAATTTTTTCTATTTGGATCTTCATCGATAATTTCCTTTACTAGGGAAATCTTCGCCTTTCATGGAGAAGGGGCTTGATTTCGAAATAATTAAAGGTTTGTGAATAAGTGAATTAAGGTAGTCAAATTTAAAGCTGCATTATTCCCCAGTTTTGGCCCATGGTCATCATCAAACGAAATCCCAACTAAACCTTTCAATCGAGATAATTTCTTTCATTCTACCTCTTGCATTTTCAAAGTAACTTTGTTCTTTATTTCTTCGCATAATTTTGACAAGCATCATCTTGCAAGTAGAACCTTATTCAACAGTTAAATCAAAATTCTCTTTAGACAAGTTATTAATTTGATCACTTTGCGTAGGTATGAAGATTATCTAAGAGATTATACTGCTCCATCCAAGCATCTCTTTCAACTCGAATTCCGATATATCTCCACATTCGTTGGAGGACGAGCAAGGGTTTGATTGAAAAAGAGAGAGAGGGGTGGCAGCATACCTTTTAATTCTTCATTCTTCTTGCGAAGATTATCACGATCTTGTGAGATATCGAGAAATTTTTGATTTTCAAGATGGAGATTATTGCACTTCATGACCATAACTTGAACTAAAGATGCTTGCGAGATCCTATCAGACTAAGATGCAAAGAAGACGAGTAAAGGAATTTTCGGATAGTAGAAGAGGTATAGATCGTTTGTAGAGGGCTTATAAGGAACTTGGTCTATGAGGAGTTGAGGTATAGAAATATTGTTGCTAGTAATGTTACCAGAGAAAGAGGCACAAAAAGTTATCTGCGAAGATTTGTTGAAGGCGTGAATGAAGGAAATGGAACGTCTAAGAAGTAGCGAGGCCTTTTGGGAGAATGACCCGTAGTTTTATCATCCTATGAATGACAAATTGAATAAGAAACAACAGAGGCAAATAATTTGTTTCTAAATACCTTTGTCACTCATGGATGATGGACCTTGGTTGTGTGATTTGGAGCTCAAAGAACGAAGAGCCTTCACGGTAAATTTAGTTCGGTTGGTTCTTGCTAAACAACAATGGCGAAGAGAACTACAAAGTTATTATTAGAAGGAGAAGCTTGCTCGTAATGGAAGTTAAATTCAGTTCTTACTCACTTTTTGTTGAAGCTAGCTACTAAAAAGTGATATGTTCGTCTTTGATTGCAGGGGGAAGAGCAAAAGTAACGGGATATTCTTTCAAATGATGTATTTGTTAAGGCTCTCATAAGCAGTGGAAGAACAGTAAGTCCTCGAGAACTATTGAGTTAGATTTGACTATGGTGTTCAATGGATTTGAAATCGGTTAAGTAATTTATTGCATCTTCCTTATCGTCAGTCTATTATAGTAAAGGAAAGAAGAGGGAGAAATAACTTTTGTGTATCCAGCGTTGTGTTGAAGGTGACTGCTGATCCTCTCTCTTATTGTGCATTCTATGTTAAGTGTTGCATGACTTTTACTAACTACATGTGTCTTGCTAATAGCGCAGATACTGTGTGGTTTTTGATCCCTTGGATGGTTCTTCCAACATTGACTGTGGTGTTTCCATTGGAACCATGGGACCCTTTTCCTGAAGCATGTTTTTCATTCAGTATTTATGCTTAATTTCTTGCATTTTTTTCTTCAAATCTCTGGTTTTTCCTTAATGTTGCGGTACATTTCAATATGTTTCTCTTGAGATTAAGTTCAAAATACTTAATTGAGATTACTAGAATGATTTACTTGAGTCTGAACTGTTGAAGGCATGATCTTGCTGTTTGTGTTGAGCACTGGAGCTGGTGTTAATGGTTTCACACTTTGACTCTTGGTCCATCGCTTGGGGAGTTCATTATGACTCATGAAGGTTTATTTTCAATGATGTTGTAGTAATAAGGTTGTCGTTCACTCGGACTTGATGGGATTGATTTTAAGAATTAATAAAAGAAAATAAAAGAAAAAAAATATATACAAAAATTGTCACAGGGATGAAGAGTGTTATTCTGGGACTAGGATTTACGTCGAATTCATAACATAGGGTTCAATTTATTTATTCTCAACAATTAAAGCTCAATAAATAAAATTAACACGGACTCGATTTTGCCAAGATAGATTCTTAAAAGATTGGTTGTAAATCCTAAGCATGATGTATCAAAACATTTAAGCTAAGCATACCTCATCAAATTAAATGACAACCAATTAATTCAAATCATATTTCAATTAAAATTAATGCAAAAGTCTTAAAAAGAATTAAATAATTTTACCCATGTATGAAATTCGTCTTCCTCCGTCGTCCCAAAGTGTTGGAGTCTAGCTCATCATGTTGGAAACACGCTCAAAATATGATTTTATTGCTCGGAGGTGCTTACAAATGATGAAATGGAGAAAATGATGTAAATCGGGTGTTTGCAACGTTTATAAGTGTTGCAAACACTGTTTAAAAACGATAAAGATGAGATCTTTATGTTGTTTTAAGTCTGCCCTATAAACTATGACCCACGTATGTGAGTCTTTACCACAGCTGTAGCGAAAACGACATGTCTTTGGGTCATGCATTCTTCGTGTTCTTGAGGTGTGTGTGCGCGGCAATGGTGTTCTCTCGGAACTTGATTCTCCGGCTCTATTGAGGCTCTATACCTCTCCCTAACTCTCCATTTTCATGCCATGATATTGCTTCACGTCTTTCTCAACTCCACTGCCCCTACTCCTACAACTTCCCTGAATCCAGCCGGCTTCCGTTTGCAATCAAACCTTCATTCCAATCGACTTCAAAACCCATTTCTCCGACTGAAACTCCCCTTATGTTTTGGTATAAGAAATGAAATGATTGAAAATGATTTCTTGTATACCCAAGTTGTTAGTACTCCCTTGGGTCGGCAAACACACGAGATGGGTTCGGGACGTTGACATCTTGAGTGTACTCTTCCTTTTAATTGTTGGTGGACAAAGAAAATACTTTCTTTCACTCGATCTCTGCTGAGTGCTGACTACGAAATGAAGTAGTGATATTGGCTCCAGTGATGCGACCACCGTGAGCCAGTAATTAAGCCCCGTCTTTTTGGTGCCTCTAAGGTGTTGGTCATTTTAAGTAAGAAACGCCCATTTAGCTTCCCGTTTAGTCATTTTTTTTGATCCGAAGATCGAAATTCACCTGTACTTTCTATAAAAGCATTAAAATAATGTTATTAATCATAATATCGAGGCCTAGCTAATATCAATATGGGTATAAAATGTAGCACAAACGTGCTTATCAACACCCCCACACTTATATTTTGCTAGTCCTCGAGCAAAACAAAGAATGTATCCGCTCCACAACTGGATATAGAAATGTCTGCTAAACAGCGAGACGATGTCTGCTAAACAGCAAGACGGGACCACTAAACAGTGGATAGAGATTTCTGCTAAACAGCTAGACAGAAAGACCCACTAAACAGCTGATCACATTTTTTTTTTTTTTTTTTAGACCCGCTCAACAGCTGATCATCAATTATTTTTTTTTTAACTCCAAATGAAAATTCCACTCCCCCACACTTAAACATTACATTGTCCTAAATGTAATTGAGTCATCCAACGTAGAAATTAAGGTGGGAAATTCTAAAATAAAATGTGCAAAAACTAAACAAATAAAAATAAAAGATAGAGTGAGGAGAACAAATCTGATGGGTTGACTCCCATGAAGCGAAAGGTATTTGTCTCCCTTTTTACTTGTAGCACGTTCTCAAACGAGGTGAGGTTAGTACCTCAAAGTAAGTCGGCAATCATATATGTACGACTGAAAAGTTGGGGATCAATCCAACAAATCAAGTCGGCCGCAAATATGAACACCAAACACTATAAACTTCAAAAGATGTGTAAATCCATTCCCAATAGAAAATAGTCCTTAGTCGAGAAAAATAAATCACTCCCATGGACAACAAACATAAAATGTATATTATTTTCTATTCTAGAAGCACATTCTAAATCGGAGTTTCAAATCAATTTGAAATACATTCGGTCGATACATAATCTTCACTAGAAATCAAAGGAAGCAATGTATTGACAATGTAAAAGGTACATGATTATCAAACTCGGCACAATTGTTTAAACTTTTTGTATGTAATGGTTCAAGTTTATGAAAATCGTTAACTCTTAAATCTGGTTCTAAGTCTGCGGAAATAACTTCCGTTGGTGAGTTACCTTGATTAACTATTGGAAGTCGCAATGCATTGACAATATCAATAAGCATAGGATCATCGAGAATCTGCAAAGTGGGCTAAACAAAAGCGAGATTGGTTCAAAATCGGCGGTTACTCGACCCGGTACCAATCGCCTCCACATTCATATCGGCAATTAGGTTATCACAAGATGAGTCAGCAAAATAGGAGCTCAATGGAGCAACAATATCATGAATAATCGCCTCATTGTTGTCTACAACTAAGTAACTTATAGGAATCCCGTTATTCAAATGATTAGAAAATATCTCATTATGCCCGTCTACTGTCTCTAAGTCATCAGACTCAACAATAGTATCTTATGTATAAATATGTTCTTCTAAATCATCATTATCTGAATAAATGGCGTCTCTAACACAACTCTCGTCCTTTTGAATAGACATATAATCAGTCAAATGATCATGAGTTGGGTAAGATATAATAGATTCAGATATTATATCGGTATCATAATTCCTAAAATCACTTCTAGGGTCAAGTTCATTTTCACCCTCATGGTATTGGGGTTGATACTCATATGAATAACCACCCATAGCGAAATTATGTGGATTCCAAGTTCCATACCTGAGACTATTATAAGCAAGAACTTCCTTATACCGTGACCCATACATGTATTCACCAAGCGTCATAGACGACGTCTCGCGCAAAGCATTAATCGTTCTCAAAAAGGTACCTGAAATAAAATTCTGACACACAAAACAAGTCAAAAGGAAAAAGAAATGCTAAAATAAAAATATTGTACAAAAATAAAAATAAATAAAATAAAAACCTAACTATTTACAAAATCAAAAATACTAATTACAATATTCCTCAGCCACTCCCCGGCAGCGGCGCCAAAAATTGAAGGTTTATTTTCAATGATGTTGTAGTAATAAGGTTGTCGTTCACTCGGACTTGATGGGATTGATTTTAAGAATTAATAAAAGAAAATAAAAGAAAAAAAATATATACAAAAATTGTCACAGGATGAAGAGTGTTACTGGGACTAGGATTTCGTCGAATTCATAACATAGGGTTCAATTTATTTATTCTCAACAATTAAATCTCAATAAATAAAATTAACACGGACTCTGATTTTGCCAAGATAGATTCTTAAAAGATTGGTTGTAAATCCTAAGCATGATGTATCAAAACATTTAAGCTAAGCATACCTCATCAAATTAAATGACAACCAATTAATTCAAATCATATTTCAATTAAAATTAATGCAAAAGTCTTAAAAAGAATTAAATAATTTTACCCATGTATGAAATTCGTCTTCCTCCGTCGTCCCAGTGTTGGAGTCTAGCTCATCATGTTGGAAACACGCTCAAAATATGATTTTATTGCTCAAAGGTGCTTACAAATGATGAAATGGAGAAAATGATGTAAATCGGGTGTTTGCAACGTTTATAAGTGTTGCAAACACTTTGACCCCTAAACGATAAACATGAGATGCTGTTGTTATTTTAAGTCTGCCCTATAAAATATGACCCACGTATGTGAGTCTTTACCATCAGTAGCGAAACAGCAGTCTTTGGTCATCTGTTCTTCGTGTTCTTGAGGTGTAGCAGCAGCAGCAATGGTGTTCTCTGGAACTTGATTCTCCGGCTCTGTTGAGGCTCTATACCTCTCCCTAACTCTCCATTTTCATGCCATGATATTGCTTCACGTCTTTCTCAACTCCACTGCCCCTACTCCTACAACTTCCACGAATCCATCCCAGGGCTTGGTTTGCAATCAAACCCTCATTCCAATCGACTTCAAAACCCATTTCTCCGACCGAAACTTCCCTTCATTTTGGTATAAGAAATGAAATGATAAGAAATTGATTTCTTGTATACCCAAGTTGTTAGTACTCCCTTGGGTCGGCAAACACAGAGATGGGTTCGGGACGTTGACATCTTGAGTGTACTCTTCCTTTTAATTGTTGGTGGACAAAGAAAATACTTTCTTTCACTCGATCTCTGTGAGTCTTACTACGAAATGAAGTAGTGATATTGGCTCCAGTGATGCGACCACCGTGAGCCAGTAATTAAGCCCCGTCTTTTTGGTGCCTCCTAAGGTGTTGGTCATTTTCGTCGTAAACGCCCATTTAGCTTCCCGTTTAGTCATTTTTTTTTGATCCGAAGATCGAATTCACCTGTACTTTCTATAAAAGCATTAAAATAATGTTATTAATAATAATATCGAGGCCTAGCTAATATCAATATGGGTATAAAATGTAGCACAAACGTGCTTATCAACTCATCATGACATTAAGGTTTGTATGCAGTTGAAATGTTGCATACTTATTTGTTATTTCTTACATTGAAAGATTTATGCTTGCGACACAATTCTTGTGAATTTATGTATTTATGGTTACTCATCCGCACTTGCCTATAGATTCCAAAGAAGTGAAAATCTACTCAGTAAACGAGACTAAGTTATGCTTGCTCATGTGTCGTTACTGACTTGTCTTTTAAGGCATATGTTTTTTAACTAGTATATATGAAATCGACAGTAGTTATCATATACCTACGAGACTAAGTTATGCTTATGTTACATGCTAATCATGTTATTTGACTTGCAGAAAGGTCAAAGGTGAGCCTAGAGATTTTGCTTAATGGAATGAGATTACTGATGTTGTAGCGGCATTGTCTATTCCAGTTAAAGTGAATGGTGATGTCTTTGAGTATGAGGATATCAACGCATTAAAGCGGCAACATGTAGCATTTAGATTCTTGAATCATCTAAAGAAATGTTTTTTCTCATTCAGTTAGAGCTTTTTAAAGTGAACTAGCTACTTTATAGTATATCTAATATCTGTATTTGTACGAAAATGATACTTATAACCATCTTTTCTTCATAGGTACCTCCTATGTGATGGGTGGTAGAGCCTAAATTTTTTCCCTGAAGGCAAATTTCCTTGGGAGGAGGTAAAGAGATAATATGTGAGAAAGGTGTGTTGCCTCGTGCCAATTAAATGATATTCTGATTTTTGGAGTTTACATTAGTAGTTTTGGATCTAGTGCATAAGTAGTTTTGGATCAGTTTAAAGAACTTCATGAACCTTTACATATCGTTTGCAGAGTTTCATATAGGATAATTGCATTAAAATCACTAAGCTTGGTAAATTACGTCAAAATTGCATGTATATTTAAATGTGTATTTGTTTGAGTTTCTATGACTCCCCTCTTAAAGTGTTTTCTCTATGAATTTAATTTGGTACCTATATATGTCAGATTCAGTTGTGTTTCTGAAATTTTTGTTACTTGACATATTTTAGAAAGCTGGAGGACAGTGAAGCAGCAGCGAGCAATATTGTCTTTGAGATGGGAAGACCAGCATTACATGCGATCGAGGCATTGAAGAACAATGACGTTGGTAGGTTTCGCGAAATGTTGTTGGAGCAACAGACCAGCTTACATGTGATGCTACTTGTAAGTTGTGCTTTATCTCATAGTTATTTTTGATCCTATTAGCTTCAATTATTCTCAAGGCTGAAGAGGTGTTAATGTATGCTCAAATTTGAAGAATTCTATCTGCTTTCAGTTGTTTACCCTGCAATTTAAATCTTGGATTCTTAGCGGTTTTGATTTTGTTTTCTACCTTCTTTTTCAGGCCAGATTCTTTGTGCAGGAACTGCAAGCGGCCTGGTTATTATCTTTATGAATAAGTCATGGATTACGGAGAACTTGATGAAAAATGCTTGGCGACTAGCTGCAAGTTTTGAGAAGTATCGACAAGTTTTGAGTAAGTTGTATGTAGTTTTTGACCTGAACTTATACTGACCTAAGTGAGAAGGAACTGAACTTAGGAAGTTTCTATGTATTCCCTCGGAATTTGATAACAAAAAAAAATTGCACTTAGAAGAATTGATGTTCTTTTTTGATATGAATTGATTGATTGAATTTGAATGTGGTATGAATCGAATGAATATTGATATGAATTGAATGAAGAAACTATTGTTGAATGTGGTAGAACGAAAGAATGCAGGTTATTTGTATTTCCGGCAGAAAATGTACTGTCGGTCAATATTGCTCTGATCAAAATTGGTCAGTATTGACTAATTTTGACCAGGTCAATATTGACTGGCAGTAAAAAAAAAAAATTGTTACAAAAAATTCGTAACGGCTTGGAAGTGTTACGACTGTTAGGTTACAAAAAAAAATTAACGGCTCATGCCTGTTACGACTCGCCACGTAGTAACGGCTCCTGCATGTTACAAATGCCGTTACAACACAAAATTCGTAACATCCCCATTGCCGTTACAAAAAACTCAGAATACCCCTTTAAAACAGGCGAGTCCACAACCCCTTTCACTAACGACTCAGTTCTGTTTCTAATCCCAGAATTTGGTGTAGTGAATACGATAGAACAAGTAAGATTAGAATACCCAACTATAGAGAAAATAGTTGGATCTGGCTTCACGAATCCCAAACGAAGTCTTCAAGTCGTTAACCTATAATGATTTTGGAAAAACCTAGGTTAAAGGAGAATCGACTCTAGTTTGCAACTAGGACACAAAAAAGTGTCGGGATTGGTTTTCCAGTTGATAGAGTTCTCTCTTATATAGTCTTTCAAATCAAGGTTACTTACAATCAAAGCTAAGATAGCTTAATAACAAAGCATTCAATATTCACCGTTAGATGAAATCATGATTTGAGATTCAGGCTAAGTCTGCTTAGAAACTAAGCAATCCATCTCCACCGTTAAATGGTCTTAGCTTGTTACACAAAAATGAAATATATTTATATTTAAATATGGGTAACCGTACCTAAATGTGTATATTGAGTTGGCTCAATAAAAATTAACCGAAGTTAGCCATATGAACACTTTTGTCTTAGCCGTATTCATCTAACACTTCTAGATCAAATATGATGATCAATCAATCATGAAAGATAATAAAATGAATCTAATTGTGTTTCAAATAGAGTTGTTCAATTGTTCACTATCTCATAGAAATATATATGAACAAATTGAATCAAAATCAGATTAAGTCGTAATCGTAAAAAGTACTAATACAATAATCAATTCATGAACATTAAGCCCCGATTTGCAAAGTTAATTTGCATTCCTTAAATCATAAATGTTTTAGATCATAAGTATGAGAATCACACATAACTGATTTTAGAACTTAACCACTGTGTTCGCAAACTAGATATGCGAACAGCAGCTCCGGACCTTGGCCTAGTCAAGCCGTTCGCAATCCTGGTTCGCGAACAACTGTCCCGGACCCAACTCAGGTAAACTCGTTCGCATACTAGGTACGCAAACAATAGTTTCGGACCTTCTCAGGTAAATCCGTTCGCATACTAGGTACGCAAACAAGAGTTCCATGCCTGAATCATAACAATATAGTTTGCATACTAGGTATGCATACTGTGTTGCATCTAGACATGGGTAATTGTTCTAAACTCTCATTTCAATCACTGAAACATCCTTAGAAGACGATAATGGTAATCTTACACATACCATTAGCTTCAAGTAATTTTCAAGTGATCGAATGATCGATACGAAACTTCCCAAGCTAACATCTAATGACTGTCTCACACAATTCATGTAAGATGTTCAAGGTAATTCCCACTGTTGTAAAGGGCTTCAGGGGACTAGCATAGTATACGACTCGGCCCATAGTCTTTTTTTTTAAAGGCCGAACATATGACGACTTTGCCCCTAGATTTTTTTTCTTCATATTTTCTTCTTCTTCTAAAAGGGCCTAACATAATGACGACTTTGCCCTTTTTTTTTTCTACAGGGCCTCTAGGTTTTTGGTTTTTGTTTTTTTCTTCCTAAAAGGGTGTAGCATGGTGACGACTCTTCCCCTACCTACTTCCTACCTATTGGAGAGTGATATTAAATTTCTAGAAAAATTCTCCTTAAGTTTCATGAGCACTCGCCGCCCATAGATAGATTTGAGTAGCTTACCTTAGGTGTGGTATTTATTGGGTCGAGTAACACTTGTTGGGCCTGGATCATGTTGATTTCCCCGATCAAATGGTTGAACAATTCTTCTATTCTGGCTAATTCTTGGATCTCCTCAAAATTCTACTTCCTTTATCTTCTTGAACTTTGTGCTTGGAAAATCTTCAATTGTACCTGCACACAAAACTTAATTCCAGTTACGATTTGATTGACTAACGATTGTTGAAACTTTTATTGCACCTAGTTTGATTATTCTTGGGAACCTTCTCTTCTGACATAAGGTCACTCAAACTAGATCAAAGTATCAACGAGGTCTTCAGAACTGTTTTTAGATCTAAAGACAACTTGTGGTCATCATTGTTAACAGACTCTGTTATGTGCATGGTCAATCATAAGTGGAATCAAGTTTTGTGTGCAGGTACAATTGAAGACAATTGAAGATTTGAAGACAAGAAAATTTTTCTGATTGGTTTTGCATCTTGTGATGTTATTTTAGGCACACATCTTGATTGGTTGGAATCCGACTAAGATCTAATTTATCTTTGGTAGATTTGATCAAGTAGTCGTATAGATCGACAACTATCATTTGGTGGTATTCTTCAATATCCAAATCTGATAGCATGTGAATCTAGATATGATTATTTTGGATCTTGATTAATCTTACCCGACAGAGGAGTTTACTTGTTAAACAGAAGAGCCTTTGTCAAAACTCAACGTATCCCATTCTAAACCGTGTACACCTCGATATCTGCAAAAACCCGAAGATAACAAACATATCGAAAATGTAGAATTTGGTCAGAATTGGTCAGGATCGGTCCTAGGATTGACCCTTGCTATAAGGGATCGGTACTCTTGACGGATCAGTCATATACTTAAGATCGGTGTTGAATTCATATTTCAACTACGAAACAAGATTTGCAAGTCTACCTCTTTAAACTATTTTTCTGAAATTGCTTTAAAATATAATTGCAAGGTTTGAATTCATTCCGGAAGTTCAACACACCAAATAATAACGAATTACAAATTAGTGAAATGTCGATAACACGAAATCCATAGATAAACTATACTTCGTAACAACATATATTGTTCCTTAATGATAACTTTGATTATAGTATAACGACCAGGCCACCAATAGTAAAGTCATCATAAACAAACTTAACTTCATATGTTATGTTTTCAAAGAATACATATTAGAGCATTGCTCGGTTGAACCCACCAAGCGTTGGTATGTCAAGTTTGGTTGTCATATTTTAGTGAATCAAAACTCATTTAAAGAGTCGCTTGATTATGTACTAGAGTCAACTTCGTATAGGTTAGCTTGAAAGTATTAGGATATGAGACATTACAAGTATTGCGAAGACTTGAAGAAGTAAGAAGCTACAACGACAACATCATCCTTCCACTTGAGGTTAGTGATATTTGACTTGAACTGTTTCATTCCCTAACGTATCTTTCAAGTCGTGCATATTGAAAACAAAACTGCGAAGCATGCACACTCTAGTTAGACATAGTATTAAGGAATACAATACGAGGTTTATTGCTTAACCATTAAACTTTGTAGATAAGACATCGACATAATCATTTAAATGCTATTGTGATTATGTATGGGTATGAGGTGAGGATTTCATCCTAGGAAACAATGTTTTACATGTGTTTTAAGGAAGTAAATTCATAAACTTGTTTGTGAATCGAAAAGGAAATCGCCAGGCGTTATTGGTATTGTTATTCATTTCATATCTTGTGAACAACCAATATATGTGATTAGTATAACCGCTCATGACTTGTTTGTGTTCTTGGTAAAACTATTCACAAAGGCCTGACTTTTGTATTGGTATGACTTTTATTAGTGAAACCGATCTTAAGTAATCACCTGAGATGGTATGATCAAGTTTGTGATTTTGTGTAAGACCGACTCTGGGTAAAGGGGAACCGATACTAGTAAGAGGTACAACACATCACAAAGGGGAATCGATCCTTGTATGAGGTGCAACATGTTTTAGCAGAAAGGGGAACCGATCCTATGGACATGTGCAACACGTTGTTAGGCAAAGGGGAACCAATTCTATGGACATGTGTAACATATTCAACTTAGTAACCATATATATGTGGGGAACCGATCCTAGTACCTAGTCAATCAAATTTTGGAAAGCTAGTGTGACTATGCACAATACTCACATGGAGGTAGAACCGAAACTTGTTTTGGTAGAACCGTTAAACCCATGATTGGTGATTGAGTGTTCTTGATCAATCACATAGTTCTTGAAAGTCGGATGAACCAATTCTAAACTTGTTTGGAAGTGTGGCAAATCGGTTTCAAGATTGTAAGTATGAAAGAGGACTTACTGAGTAAGGATGTGACATACTTTGAACATGTGCTTGAACGCTTATCTTTAATTGTTCAAAGTTATTTCTTAATAGCTAAAGGAAGAAAATCCCAGGATCGAAACATAAATAAGTTAAGAATCTTTTATTTAAGGTTTTTAATTTTATTTTAGGAAAATGAGAATTAGTAATGTGCATTTACTAGTTGAAGATTTTCTAAAGAGATTTTCGGTCAATATTTTGGACAGAGCATTTCCGGGAATTATGGAAACCGAATTTGGAATATATTGCATATCTTGAGAATATTTTCGGTTTTGGAAATTCCTTGGTGTCCAAACTTCCTTGTCTATAAATACTTGAAGTTTGCATTTATAGCAAACTAATCCTTCGTGACAGAAAACTTCCTCGGTTGTGTTGTTACTGGTGAAGCCGACTATTCGGAGAGGAGAGTAACCTAATTAGGCGAAATCTCTTACGTCCGCTCAGTTTAAAGTCTTCTTTGGGATTGAGAAGCTCTATTAGTATCGTTGGTGGGAAACTAGATAATGCGGTTTATCTTGTGTTTTCGATTGATTTGATTGACTAACGGTGGTTGAACTTTGATTGCACCAAGTTTGTTTATGTGAGAATCTTCTCTTCGATATAAGATTCACTCAAACTAGATCGAAGTTTGACGGGGATCTTTAGGCATGTTTGTAGATCTAAAGGCGTTTTGTGATAATCCATTGTTAGAGACTTCGTTAAATAGTGATTGATCACAAGAGATTCAAGTTGTTGTGTGTAGGCATTTATTGAAGATCTAAGAAGATTTGAAGAAAAAGAAGATATTGAAGATTTCTGATTTGGGGTTCATCTTTGGTGTGCACAATACTTGTTTCGGTATAGAGGATCCAACTATAATTGGTTTATCCTTGTGGTAGATTAGATTGATTAGTTGTGTAGATCGGCATCAATACAATTCTTTGTGATTAAAAGTATTGATTGCAAAATATTAACAATTACCTTTGGTAGTTGAGAGTAAGATAGATCTAAGAACCTGACGAAGGAGTTTATTGAGATAAGGAAGGAAGAGCCTTTGTCGAACTCACATCACTTGGTTGAAGAGAGTTGCTACCAAACAGATTTGTTGTTCCTTTACTGTTTGGAATACGAACCAAAGGAATTGTTCCAAGTACGGACTTATTCATAAGTTGGAGGCGTGGGAATACAGAGAGAACTAGGTGAACTATAGGTTTAGTTGCTTGGTCTCAACTATACGAAGTTGGTTTAATTTTGTATAGCGGCTTAATTATGAGAGTATTCAATTCTGGACAAGGTCCCGGGGTTTTTCTGCATTTGCGGTTTCCTCGTTAACAAAAATCTTACTATGTCTTTTACTTTTCTATTTCCGCAATTATAATTGTTTTTATTATAATTATAAGTAAAATACACAAACGTTAATTCCTATTTTACTTGATAGTAATCCTTTAGTGTTTGGTTAAGTCCAAACCTCTTATCAAGTAAACATACTTCGTTTTTGTATTGTCTCGATCTCGTATCCATATACGATCACACGAAGTGTGAACCGATTAGTTGTATTGTCTCGACTCAGTCCATAGACAACCACTTTCGGGGAAAGGACTTATAGGTAGGAAAAGTTTTAGCTTGAGGTATATTTGGGTACCCTCGCCTTTTCAATTGGTATCAGAGCAGGCAAACACGAAAATATCTAACAATTTGTGTTTAGTGCGATCCAACCTATAAGATATGAGTCAAAATAAGAAAAGCAAAGCTAAACTTATGAAGAACTCAGTTAACGTACGTCAAGATAATGAGAATAATATCTCAGATAAGGTCAATGGAAATTGGTCTCGAAAGTCTTTTCGAAAATCAAAGAAAAGTCTATGACTAATTACTTGATTGCGAATTAGGTTATTGATCAGAAAAGAATGAGTCCGAAACTCAAGAAACTTGTTTTGGATCCACTCCAATTCCTAGAGAAAATTCGTCTGAAAAGAGATTCGAATCACTAGCCTGCCCAAGTTCTGAATTTATAAAGATGTTGGAAAGATGTTTCAAACATGTTGAAAAATATTCAGAAAATGGAAAGACCATTGATAGTCTAGATGATGTCACAGAACTTATTGTTCAACTAAATATAAGAATATGTGAACGAAAGCGAGAAACACTCAGTCTTCAAAATAATCTGGCAGATTATATGAAACAAAAACTGGCCTTGTGCAATGAAGTTCATCAACAGACTACAGAGTGTGAAATTCTTACTCAATGTTGGAACATTCACAGATTAGGAATAAGGTCCTTATTGAGAAACTTCTTACTGTAACATGTCAAGAGGTATATCTAAACAGATGTTTAGGAAAATATTTCCAACAAGGAATGGATACCTTAAGAGGACATATAGAATGTCTTGAACTGGAGACATTAGCAAACTGTCGACTGGCAGATCTAGATCACACGGGTTCAAGTTCAAAGAACATACCATCCTGGGCACAAGATGTAATATAGGATATTGCATCGCGCAATTTTCATAACAAATAGGATGGGTTCAAAACCCACGAAGAGGAACATGATGATATTCAAGAAGGGAGAAGATCTCCTCAAGAGGTATTTGATGAGGAATATCCTCATCCCGTCTGTTAACCGCATTGGATTGTGCATCCTTACAATGCCCAATCTTCGGATGTAAGGGAGCACATGTATCCGGGCATTCTATATCCTGTAAATAATCTCTTATTCAGTATGGAGAGCTTACACAACCTACATAAAGATGCAATTTTTTGTCTTTATGTGTAGTAAAGTTGTATTGCAAACAACTTGTGTAGAACATGATAAGTTTCCGAGCTAAATGTATCTCTTGATATAGATCTAGAAAATATAATTTCCTTTCGAAGGAAGATGTGAAGTTGTAACACATTAGATGTGAAAAATCTTTTCAAATCTTGTCAATTATTTATTTAAGACTGATATCTATTTTTGGTATGTGTTAAAGGTATTTCAAGTATATATACTCGTGATACGAGAATGTATACTAAAGGATGAATTCTCAGACCAGATCTCAAGCAAAACTCCTGAAAGCCTTGAGTGGAATGACTTCTAAGGAAATTGTTCATCTTTATGATACCTTCAAGAAATCTGGTTGTGAAGATGTCAAAAAAGAAAAACAAGATGTAACTCATCTCCTTGTCCAAACAGTTTGGATGCTAAGGTTGATATTATCAATCTTCGACAAGTCCTCCTCAGTACTATCGAAACTTATCATAGACAGGCAAAGATTACTAAGAACTGTATCCGTAACCAAAGAAAGGCTGATTAAACTTGGAATCGGTAACATGAGTATGCTCGAAATATTAATCGAAGGTTAATGCTTTTGCTTTGTGAACATAATCAAGGTGTTGTGTGCAGAATCCGAGATATCAGTCGAGATGCTGTTGATGAAGATCCTGAAAATTTTGAGGAAATTGAAGATGATCTTTGAAAAATCTGTTGGAGAATAGACTTTAGTAATTGATTATTTCAATTAAGTTTATTATGAATAAAATTATTTGATTTATAATTTTTCTTGTGATGGTTTTTGATTTACATAGCCTGTGCTTGAATGCTTTATTATTGCTATGTATGTTTATGGGATGTTTGATTTCGGTTTTATTACCTTGATATTCGATCTCATAATGTTGTTAACCCTTATGGTTTGGGTGACTTTTTGATTTAGCAGGATTAAGTTCTACCCATGATGGTGGGCTTTATCAAAGGATCATGAGGGGTTCTGATAGAAACAATATGTGAAAAAGTCACAATATGTTGAATCGGTTTTGGTTTAGCATAAAAGCATACGTGTTTCAAGGGTTTTTAACTTTTGCTTGCAATAGTTAAAAACCGGTTTTCAACCTTTCTCTGGTAAAGGTTGGTTGTTGTTATTCTTTTGTTTTGCTAAAGGATGACAACATAATAATATTTCGACATCAATTCTCCCTGGAAGAAGATGCAAACATATTGGAGAAGAGGATGCGAAATTTGAGGTAACAATCTTGTTAGTTAATTGTTTTCCCGTTTAAGAAAAGCCTGATTTTATTGCGTATATTTATTGCTTTTGCTTAACAAAATTTCGGTACAATTGATGTTTTATTCCATTATGTGTGTATGGATGTGTGTGTGATTCAATTGGTTCCGGTTAAGAAAAACTATTGTTATCTTGCTTTATTGTGTGGTATCAATCGTTTAGGCTTACAAAATTTCGGTGCAATTGCGGTGCTTTAATGTCTATGTTGTTTCAATTGCTTCCGGTTGAGGTGAATAATTATGCAAGTTGATTTATTTTGGTTTGTATAAATTGTGTATGGCTTAACGAAAGAAAAGGTTTACGGGATGAATTGTTTAGTCCAATTCGATTAGGGATAAGAGAAACTAAGTTAATTCTGATCTTAGTTAGACTTATCAAAGTGGAGGTTTCGGTTATTCAAGTCTAATCGAATGCCTTAACAAGATATGCTAGTTAACTAACATAGTACTTGTCTTGTTTAAAACTGAAAGATCTAAGTTATATGGATAATTAGAACCTGATGAGAAAAATAGAGTTATCTTTATTTTGGTCTTATCGAACAAGCGATTGTATTTGTACAATCGGTTTAGCAAATGGACTAAGGTGCTTAGTTGATTTTTGGTTTGCTAAACTATTAGGGAAAATTGCTTCGGGCAATTGTTTCCTTGATAACATATCAAAACAAAATTACTTTGTAGTTTTGGTTTTGATATTAGTTATCAAAAATGATGTGTGGAACCCTCGTGCTTAACTCTATAGGTTGCAAGTCTATTTTGAGATTTGTAAGACTCTTTTCGGTTTGTCCTTTATTTTTTCGTTTCTTTGTCATTTTGTGACAAAAAGGGGGAGAAATATATGGAGTAAACAAGTGATCTGGCATTGATTTTATATTGATTGGTATCACTAAGGAAAGGACATTTGTGCTTAAACGTTTATCTAACGAAAAGAGTGAAAGCATAGACTAGGGGGGTAACATATCATTACAAAGGAATAACAAAGACGTGCGGATTGATAAAATCTACCTATCTTACCTTTAGGGGGACTAATATTCTTCTTATTATCATAAGGTCAACGATGCATTTAAGGATTGAATGTATACAGGTTATTGTGTTGTTGAATTCGAGAATCAAGCGTATGTGTAATGAATTCTTGTAATTTGTTTATCCATATGATGTAAGAGTTTTGTCACTAAAATTGACAAACGGGGAGATTGTTAGAGCATTGCTTGGTTGAACCCACCAAGCGTTGGTATGTCAAGTTTGGTTGTCATATTTTAGTGAATCAAAACTCATTTAAAGAGTCGCTTGATTATGTACTGAAGGTCAACTTCATATAGGTTAGCATGAAAGTATTAGGATATGAGACATTACAAGTATTACGAAGACTTGAAGAAGTGAAGAAGTAAGAAGCTACAACGACAACATCATCCTTCCACTTGAGGTTAGTGATATTTGACTTGAACTGTTTCATTCCCTAACGTATCTTCCAAGTCGTGCATATTGAAAACAAAACTGAAGCATGAACACTCTAGTTAGACATAGTATTAAGGAATACAATACGAGGTTTATTGCTTAACTTAGTTAAACTTTGTATATAAGACATCGACATAATCGTTTAAATGCTATTGTGATTATGTATGGGTATGAGGTGAGGATTTCATCCTAGGAAACAATGTTTTACATGTGTTTTAAGGAAGTAAATTCATGAACTTGTTTTGTGAATCGAAAAGGAAATCGCCAAAGTTATTGGTATTGTTATTAATTGCATATCTTGTGAACAACCAATATGTGTGATTAGTATAACCGCTCATGACTTGTTTGTGTACTGATAAAACTATTCACAAAGGCTTGACTTTTGTATTGGTATGACTTTTATTAGTGAAACGATCTTAAGTAATCACACGAGATGGTATGATCGAGTTTGTGATTTTGTGTAAGAACGACTCCCGGGTAAAGGGAACCGATCCTAGTAAGAGGTGCAACACATCACAAGGGAATCGATCCTTGTATGAGGTGCAACATGTTTTAGCGTAAAGGGAACCGATCCTATGAACCCATGTGCAAACACGTTTTTTAAAAGCGGGGAATGATCCTATGGACATGTGCAACACATTCAAGTTAGATACCATATATATATGGGAACTCTGATCCGGTACCTAGTCAAGCGAATTTTGGAAAGCTAGTGTGACTATGCATAGTACTCACATGGAGGTAGAACCAGAAACTTGTTTTGGTAGAACCGTTAAACCCATGATTGGTGATTGAGTGTTCTTGATCAATCACGTAGTTCTTGAAAGTCAGATGAACCAATTCTAAACTTGTTTGGAAGTGTGGCAAATGGGTTTCAAGATTGTAAGTATGAAAGAGGACTTACAGAGTAAGGATGTCGACATACTTTGAACATGTGCAGTAACACTTATCTTTAATTGTTCAAAGTTATTTCTTAATAGCTAAAGGAAGAAATCCCGGGATCGAAACATAAATAAGTTAAGAACTTTTATTTAAGGTTTTAATTTTTATTTTAGGAAAATGAGAATTAGTAATGTGCATTTACTAGTTGAAGATTTTCTAAAGAGATTTTCGGTCAATATTTTGATGAGCATTTCAGGAATTATGGAAACCGAATTTGGAATATATTGCATATCTTGAGAATATTTTCGGTTTTGGAAATTCCTTGGTGTCCAAACTTCCTTGTCTATAAATACTTGAAGTTTGCATTTCTAGCAAATAATCATTCGTGAAATCAAACTTCCTCGGTTGTGTTGTTACTGGTGAAGCTGCCTATTCGGAGAGGAGAGTAACCTAATTAGGCGAAATCTCTTACGACCGCTCAGTTTAAAGTCTTCTTTGGGATTGAGAAGCTCTATTAGTCTAGTTGGTGGGAAACTAGATAATTGCGTTTATCTTGTGTTTTCGATTGATTTGATTGACTAACGGTGGTTGAACTTTGATTGCACCTAGTTTGTTATGCTTGAGAATCTTCTTCTCTCGATATAAGATTCATCTAAACTAGATCGAAGTTTGACAAAGTCTTTAGAATTTGTTTGTAGATCTAAAGACGTCTTGATAATCCATTGTTAGACTCCATTACATGTGATTGATCACAAGAGATTCAAAAAAGTTGTTGTGTGCTTGACGTTTATTGAAGATCTAAGAGGATTTGAAGACAAAGAAGATATTGAAGATTTGATTTGGGTTCATAATATTTGGTGTGCGCAATACTTTGTTTCGGTATAGGGATCAACTATAATCGGTTTATCCTTGTGGTAGATTAGATTGATTAGTTGTGTAGATCGACATCAATACAATTCTTTGTGATGAAAAGTATTGATTGCAAAAATCTTAACAATTACCTTTGGTAGTTGAGAATAAGATAGATCTAAGAACCTAGGAAAGGAGTTTATTGAGATAAGCGAGAAGAGCCTTTGTCGAACTCACATCACTTGGTTGAAGAGAGTTGCTACTAAATGTATTTGTTGTTCCTTTCATCGTTTGGAATAGGAATTGTTCCAAGTACGTGACTTATTCATAAGTTGGAGGCGTGGGAATACAGAGAGAACTAGGTGAGCTATAGGTTTAGTTGCTTGGTCTCAATTATACGAAGTTGGTTTAATTTTGTATAGCGGATTAATCCTGAGAGTATTCAATTTTGGACAAGGTCCCGGGGTTTTTCTGCATTTGCGATTTCCTCGTTAACAAAAATCTTGTTGTGTCTTTTACTTTTCTATTTCCGCAATTATAATTGTTTTTATTATAATTAGAAGTAAAATACACAAACGTTAATTCCTATTTTACTTGATAGTAATCCTATTGTTTTATGGTTAAGTCCAACCTCTTATCAAGTAAACATAATTCGTTGTTGTATTGTCTCGATCTCGTATCCATAGACGATCACACGAAGTGTGAACCGATTAGTTGTATTGTCTCGACTCAGTCCATAGACAATCACTTTCAGAGAAAGGTCTTATAGGTAGGAAAAGTTTTATCTTGAGGTATATTTGGGTACCCTCGCCTTTTCAATATAGATTTGAAAAAACAAAAGATAGAAATGGAAAAAGTCAAGTGTGCAATTACTAACCTCGAACTGAAGGATGATGTCTTCGTTTCCTTCAATACATCTTCAGGCCTTCGTGAGTAACCAGATCAAGTCCCAGCGTTTCTATGTTCCTAGTCTAACCTAACAAAGTTGATTTTTAGTAATCAAATCAAGTGACTCCGAGTTTTGGAACTTAATTTGACATACTAACGCTTGGTGGGTTCAATCGAGCATTGCTCTAACACTAGGAATCTTCTTGCACATCTAGAGGGTTTACTTCAAATTCGAAAAGGCATTTTTTTGACCTTATTTATAATGTACTAGTATCGAAAAACATATTTAATAATTTTTTTGTCAAAAGATAAATCAGAAAAACAAATAAAAAAAAGACAATAAAATTAGGTGTTTCTTTAAGGGAAAAACAGAAAGAAGACCAAGAATATGAGAAAAGACAAGAGGCATGTATTGATAGCAACGACCATATTACATAATAGAGGATGCTTTATATACAACCATGGGAAAACCATAACTACCTAGTTGGGCCGCACATCTATGGGCC